>CAJVPK010000197.1:0-50564 GCA_910592015.1 Diversispora eburnea | reverse complement strand
GAATTAAGTTTAATTAAAATATAGTGTCGGGGATCTGATAGATTATATAAAATTTAAAATAAAAAATTTTCTCGTGCGCCCGTTTAGAAAAGGAATATCAGTTCCCGATATACTTTAAAAATATCGGGTTCACGATATTACTATAATATCGATACCTGAAGGAATCTAAAAAATATCATGCTCCCGATATTACTATTTGTTATCATATATCCAATATTAATAAAATATCAGGCGTCTGAGATCAAAACAAAATTTATCGCATAGCTATTGGGCGTATTATAAAATTTACAAAAGTGCTATTGGGCCTTTAAAAAAAAAATGTAGATATCGGGTATCCGATATATATATAAATATTTCATGTGCCCAATGATTTCCTGATAATCGACCGATAGGTGCCCGATAGATATCCGATATTCGAATTTTGACCTGTGAAGTCCATAATAATATATAAAAATTTCCAATCACCTGAAAAGAAAAATTCAATTGGCCAATAATTACCATCTTCATCAATTATTTCATTTTGTTTTAAATTCATTAATTGTAATGCAAATATTTTATCAACTCTATTTAAAATTTCATGTTTCTTTTCCTATATATAGACATATACTAAAAATAAAGTTAATTTATTATTAATTTATTTTAAATATTAATATTAATTAATTTGTATAAATACCTATATTGTTTATCAGGTTTAAGTACTTCTTCTCCTTCATTTAATAAACAAAAAATAATCATCACATGGTTTTACTTTCTTCCTACATTTCTTCCATCTCCTCCAAGTTTAATATAAAGAGTATCTCCAGGAATTATTACTGGATTTTCTCCTTTTTTCCAAATTGGAATTAATATTTTAAGTAAAGTTGCCAAAGAACAAAAAGCACCATTTCCTACTTCATTACTATCTACCAAAATATTATTAATAATTTCACTATTATAATTATTAATATTAGATTGATTAATATCTTGATTTATATTAAAAATTTTCACAGGTATTTGAGCATTTATAAGCTTACTTATTTCATTTCTACGGTCAGCAACTAAATATTCACGAAAAAGACTAAGTACAACAGCTGCCAAATGTCTATAACCATCACAACCTGAAAGTGCTTCATCACATACTCTTACTACAGCATCCAATCTAATTTTTGAATCTAAATTTTTAAATTTGATTTGAATTTGATTTTCTTTATATTCAAACTCAATGTAATGTGGACATATAATGGATTGTTCTGATGAGTCTGTTAACTTGTGCTTTACAATTAATTCATCAACAGTTTTTTTTACATCTTTTCCAAAACTTTTAAGTCTTTTGTGTTGTTGTGAACGTGAGGTAATATCTTCAAATGGTCTAATTTGTTTATTAACTTTTGTTGTAATAATAGAACTTGGATTCATTTGAATACGAATATTATATAAAGGTTCAATATCAAATCCAAAAACACGGGATCCAGAAAGTTTAGAGTTTTTCCAATTAATTTTCTAATTATAATAATATAAATAGAATTGATTTATTATATAATTTAGTATTATTAAATTAATTATATTAATTATAATCTATATAATAAAAAATAAATAATAAAATTATTAAAAAAATTATACAATTAAATTTTAAATTAACTATACCTTTAAAAATAAATTAACAACTGCCGAAGCTGATTTTGTACTATTAACACTCCATTCAGCACGTCCTTCCTTCCAAGTAACTGTATAATTTATTTTTGAATTGGATATATATTTCGTTTCACATTTAACCCCTCTTTCAGCAATTTCTGTTTCAACTATATAGTTGTCAGGTATTGGATATTGGGGTACATTACTACAGTTTGGTTTTTGAGTTAATTTTGGTGTTATAGGATAAGTTCCTAATGCAATAATATTATAATATGAAATATATGTCCGCCCCCTTGATTTATATTGAGCTTCAATTCTCGGATTTTTTGGATAGTCATGTATAAAAACGCGACTAGAGAAAGAACTGGCTATAAAATATTTTTTAGATATTTTGTAAAATAAAATAAAATAAAATATAATAAAATAAAATAAAATAAAATAAAATAAAATATAATAAAATAAAATAAAATAAAATATTTAAATAAATACCTTCTAAAACTTGATTATCTATATTTGGACCTACTGCACTCTCATCTTCTCTGTCATTTTCTTTATTAATACCGCTTTCTATATTTCGGTCTTTCGTCATTAAAATATTGGTTTTAACTAGTTTTTATATTTTATAAATAAAAAAAACATATATATATATTTATTCTTTTTATATATTTTTAATATAGGTAAGAGACAGCTTGCGTACTGATTCATAAACGATTCCACTGAAAACGGATTCCCAACAGATTCCCAAGTCGCGATTTCGGTGTAAAAAGTCTTCAGCAATTGGTTTATGTATTTTAACATCACATATTTGTCACGTTTTAGTCATGTGTTAAGATCAAAATTCGGGATAATCCCTAAAATTTAATTAGGGATATGAGACAAATCGGTCCATATGAAATAATTGTTTGCATATGAAATAGTTTTTATTTTAAAAAGGCTTTTTTTTTTTTTTTTTTTTAGTTATCATTTATTAGATTTAACCAGTTATTCTTAGGAAACCATTGTAAAGTTAAGATATATTTTGAATAAAGTAATTAGTGACATTAATTAATTAGTTAATTAAAAAAAAATCAATTACCTGTACAAAATAATTTTTGATAATTTCAAGTGTATTAGACACATTTGATTGTGAAAGTAATAAAAGTTTCTTTAGATAACTCATTAATATTGGTGTAGTAATCATGTAATCCTATTAACATTTCGGGTGCATGATTATCTGGGTTTAAGTTTTGTAAATTTTCATTGAAGGAGAAAAGCTAGCAAAATCAAAAAATACTGTTTTTCATATTGTACAATATTTGGCCCCATCGTATATCTCTATGCATAACTGGGAATTAAGTTAATATACAGATCAATGCTTTTAGTAATTCATTAAGATTTTCTGGTTTCTTCTCCTTTCCTCTTGGCCTCAAGTGAACAGACTTCTCATGAGAACGAATTAAATTATCAACATGATCTTGTAACTCCTCTATATGTAGTGTTTGTTAGAAATGTAAATTTAAAAACAAAAAAAAATGAAATGAAGATATTTTTAAACTTACATTCATCAATCCATAAATTTTTTTCAAATGTTCAACCCTAACTTCTGAAGAGAATTTTTTTTTTAACACCATAACCAATTTCAATTACAGTTCCATTATCGTAGGCAATATGTGACCTAAGTTTTATAAAATAAATAAATTAGCCTTTCTAATGAGATTTAAAAATTATGACATTAAAAGAACTTACGCATATTTCTAATTAAAATTCATTGGCTTGAATCTATTTGTTAATAAATATAAATTGAAAATTGCAAGTTTTTCGCTTCAAAGTTCTGTGTGTTTTCTCTTTCGATTAATATCATTATGTTCTTTTTCATAAAGAACACAAAAGTTAACAACAGTAGCATTGGCTTAGTATCCAAAATGATATGGAGCATCTCCATAATCCCAAGAATTTCATTTATCAATTAATTCCTTAGCAGGTTCTCCTTTTCCACATTCTCCTTTCTCTTCTCCACAGATAAAACAAATATTTTCCAATAAAAGACAAAATCTGATCGATTTTAACCTATAAAACTTTTTATTAATATATAATATTTCAGTCAATTATTATTAAAATGAGCCTACCTGTTGTTGTGTCTCTGGAAGTATTACGATCAATTTTCGTTAGTGACATTTCATTAGAATATTTTCCAAATACTTGTAGTGACTTGCTGATAATAACATCCCAAAAAGGAGTAAAATGAATCCAGTTGGAGGGGTGTTAATTAAGCCTGATATTAATTCAGTAAAATGCAGTACAACTCTCTGATTTGATTTCTATAAAATATTTATCACACGATCTGTTGGTTCCATACTGAATGGTTCTATAACTGGAATTGAAGTGAAAATTTCCTTGGAAAAAGGGACTTTCAAATTTGATATCTAATCATGTCATAAGCACTATCTCAAATAAATAAACTGAATGGAAAACAATCTTTTGTCATTACCTGCTAATTCAACTTTAATTTCCATTTCTTATACAGGATCCACCATTCATTTTTTTCCTTCTCCAACCTTTCATTTACTTTCTTTAATTCCTCTGTCCCCCACAACTCTTTAAAGACGTGAGTGTAGTAGTATTTCGTAACTATAGTCGTGACTTCGGCCGTGATTTACGCGACAAGAAGCAATTTTCTACCAATATATTTCTATGACAGATCGAAAGCTCTGGTTATTGGCTACAAGATGATATGTGTTTAGCTTCAGTATTCGTGGAAATATTTGTGTTTAAATTCGAACGTCCGAGAAAAATTTCTGCTATAATTTTCTGTAATTTTTCGTAATTCTGGCGGAAATGAATTTAACGTCACAAAATTTCCCGCCAGAATTACGAAAACTTCCAGAAAATTTACGACAGAAATTTTTTCACACTTTAAAAACAAATATCTACGCGAATATCGATGCTACAGAATAAAACTTGTAGCAAAGTACTAGGGCTTTCGATCTGTCATAGAAATACCTTGGTAGAAAATCACGGGCGAAGCCAAAAAATGGAATTTTATTTGCGTAATCTTCTGTAAGTCACGTGATTTTCCGTTTATTATTGTGGTTCTTGGCTACAAGATAATGTGTTTCATTTTTGTAGCATCAATATTCGCGAAGATATTCGCCAGAATTACAAAAAATTCCGGAAATTTTATAGCAGAAATTTTTCACAAACGTTCAACTTTAAACGCGAATATTAATGCTACAAAAATGAAACACATATTGTCTTGTAGCCAAGAACCAGATATTTTGATCTGGAATAGAAATATCTTAGCAGAAATTGCTTCCTGTCACGTGAATTACAGCTGAATCAAAAAAATAGAATTCTTTATACATATTCTATAGTTATGACTACTATGGCCATCTTTACTACATTGTAAAGTGAGGACACCCTTAAAATATATTTGGGGTATAGATCAGTCAAATACAAAAGAATCACTGTACTGAATGGTAATTCCTATATTATGGATCAGCTAAAAATCAGTAAAAATCCTATTGCATTCTATATTATAAATTAGCTAAAATTGGAATTCCTTTTTGATACGGCAATTCTTTTATATTTGACCTGGGCTATATACCTTATATAAATAAAATTATTTAAAGTAAACATCACAGGATAAAAGCCTGGAACAAGAAAGGATATTCATAATATGATGAGACCTAACATAAGTCTGCACCCAAAGACTAAATTCAATTATTTAAATTATTTTAATAGGCAAAGATTTCCAGATAATTTTTTACATTTTTCGACTTCACTCATGTATAGTAATTTTTTACTAAGGTATTTCTTGATGGAAAAAAAGGCCTTGTTCTTGGCTGCAGAATAATATATATTTTATCCTGGTAGCATTAATATTTGTGAAGTTATTCTGGTTTTAAAAAAAAGCATCTGTGAAAAAATCATGTGACAAGATTTTTACATGATTTTTTTACAGACGTTTTTATTTAAACTAGTATAACTCTGTGAATATTAATGTGATTAGGATAATACACATATAATTTTGTAATCAAGAACAAGGCCTTTCTTTCTATCTTAGAAATATCTTAGTGAAAAATTACTCTATAATTCTAAAATTTATGAGTGAAGTCGAAAAAATTACAAAAAAAAAAAAAATACAAAAATTTTAAATTTTCTCATTCGCTTGTGATTTGCAAAGTGTAGAATAATTTTCTATTAAGGTTTTTCTAATATATAAAGAATCATCAGTTCTTAGCTACAAAATTATGTGTATTATCCTGATAGCATCAATATTCACGGAATTATTCCAGTTTTAAAAAAAAAAGTCTGAAAAATCATAAGAAATTTTTATATAATTTTTTCACAGACTTTTTTTTCAAACTAGAATAATTTCACAATGTTATTAGAATAATACACATATAATTTTGTAGTCAAAAACAAGATGGTTCTTTGTATCTTAGAAATACCTTAATAGAAAATTACTCTACGTAAGTGAAATTGAAAAAAAAACGTGAAAATCTCTGACTTCACTCGTGATTTTAGAATCATAAATCAATTTTCTACTAAATATTTCAAAGAAAGATCTTTGTTTTTGGCTACAAAATGATATATGTTTTATCTCAAAAATATCAATATTTGTAGAGTTATTCTAGTTTAAAGAAAAATGTCCATAAAAAAATTGTACACATACAAATACTTTTCTTTAAATAGAATAGCTCCGTGAATATCAATGTTGATCAATATATTATCGGATATACTTTTAAATTTTAGCAATCATTGATGGATTTTATTTAAAAGATTAAAAGAAATCTTTTTTTTTTTTCAATAAAAATTTGTTGTATGAAGAAACAAAATTATTATTATTTTTTTATTTATATTTTTTATATTTATATATATATGTGTTTTATATATATTAAAATTTCTTTGTAATACATTTTAATACATTAATTAATAACCTGCAAATTTTAAACACTGAAAAAGCACCCACCACCACCCTTTTCCTTATAAAGTAAAATGAATGCAAATAGAATAAAATAAGATAGAAATAAAATAAATGTCAAGCTATGTCAAAAATGTTAAGAGAATAGAAAAAAAAAAATCAATAATTATCAATTGATTAATGTGTAAAAAAAAAAAAAGCTATATACAAAAAAAAAGGGTAGTAATTTTAAGGTAATGATAAAATATTTAAAGATTAAAAAATTAAATAATCAGAATAATAATGATAACGTGTTCGAACGGAAAATAAAAGAATCTACCTGTATTCCAATTGTCACCAAAAAAACGAATAATATAAACTTTGTGTCGTGTGAAAAAAAAAAAAAAAAAATTAAAGTTTTCTATTATTTTAAAAAAATAATACTAATAATCACTATAAATAATTAATTATTTATTAAATCTTACGATATTACTTTATTGTAATAAGAACTATAAAGGATACAATAAACAATAAAATGCAATTATGATTTGATGTTATGTTGTTGGTGTTTATTCATTATTATTCATTATAATCCATTATTCGTTATATTATTCGTTACTCATTATTATCATTATTCGTAATTCGTCGTTATTCATCGTTATTCGTCGTTATTCGTTATTATTTTTATTTATTTATTTATTGTTTATCTTCCAATTTAACTAAAACAGCTTCTAATTCTTCTTCTGGAACAACTGGTCCATTTCCGGAACATTTGGCTTTCGATTTTAATTCATTACAAAGTTGATCAATTTCATCTCCTTCTAAATCATCAAATTTCGGATGTTGTTGAATCCTTTCCCATACTTTATTACATGATAAAAACTTTTGATTATTTCTACTTTCTTCAAATGAATTTATGGAATGTTGTCCATTAAATGGATTCTTTCTTTCATCCAATGGTGTGGCCATTGGTGCGAAACTACCGAAATTTTGAAAATTCTCTTCAAAAAGTGGTGGCAATGGTGCGGATTCCGAAAATGGATTATCAATATTCGGTGTAAATGGTGTGGGATCTCGATATTCTGTAAATGATGATAATCTATTTGAATCGGTCGTTGTATTTGAAGATGTGGTAGTAATAATTTCATCTGAATTGGTACTACCATCACCACCATCTAAAGAAGAATCTTGTAGACATATTCCATTTGTAAACTTTTCACAAAATTCTTTGGCATTTTGAGGTTTAGGTGAATGTGATATATTTATGCTAGATGATTGTAATACCTCTGATAATACATTTTTGGTGGTATTAGCCGTGGTGATGGGAGTGGAAGTAGTAGTAGGGATTGATTTAGGTGTTGAAGGTAAACTCGTTACTATTTTATTAGTCGAAGAATCTTTAGTTTTATCAAATATTTCTTCTCCTAGTTGAATTGAATCCGACGATTTTGGTGAACTTGGTTCTTCATCACTTGTCCCTGAAGATGGAGGAGTATAAGGATCAAGTATATCATCATTAATTGATGACAATAAAGATTTTAAAGTATCTGTAGTAGTATTATGTTGTTGTTGAGTTAGAGAAGAAGCAGATGATGAGGACGACGACGATGACATCAGATCTGTAATATTCTTATCAACAAGGGTCGTTGATTTTTCGGTTTTTGTTAGAGGGAATTCGAATGAGAAAGATGTTTGTTTCAATATAAAATTTTCTGTTTGTAATTGTTCAACAAGTGTTTTAAGTTGTTGATTTTCCTGTGCACTTTTTGCTGATAAAGATTCAAGTTCGGTAATCTTGGTTTCAAGTTCTTTGACGTATCGTTCCTTACGTTCTCGAAATGCACGTTGAGCTGCTCGATTTTGAGCTTTACGTTTCTATAATAAAATTTATTATTATTAACTCAATATTCAATTTTAAAGTAATCAGATATAAATCTAGATATAAATTTATTCCATAAAATTTATACGTACAGAGCTAGGAGTATTATTTAATGGTTTTCTGCCCGGTTTTTTCTTCAGTGGTTCAGTTCGTTGCTCTGACAATGCATTATCTGAAGTTTGATCATTCTCTGTTCAAAAAGTCATTATAAAATGTTAAAGAGATATCAAACGAGAGAATAAAATAAATAAAGAATATAAAATTTTATTCATTACTTTACCTTCGGCTGATAATTCAGGATGAGGAACTGAAGCGATATTAAGATTGTCTGAAAAGTATATATGCAAAATGAGAAACAAAAATTTATAACTTGATATATATATTATTTTTTTTTTTAAAAAAAAATATATTTTCCTTCATTAAAAAAATTTTTTTTTTAAAAAAAATGCTTACGACTCGCTTTAGAAGGAGATTGTTGAACAATATCTTCTAACATTTCTAACTTTCGTTTTTGGTCGTCATCAAACCTATATTGATTATTATGAGCAATGGCAGCTGCCAATAATTTTTGAGCTTCCAAATTATCTTCTATTGAAGTTAATCCCCATGGGAAGTTGGGATCACCCACGGAAAATATCGAGTTCGAAGTATCAAAGCCACCATTAGTAGCAGTAGTAGTGGGAGTAGAGGTTGTAGTATAGAAAGGTTCCATTATGATTGTTATTAAAAAAAAACGAAATTAATTAATTTAATTAAAATTTCTAAAAAATTTTATTTTTTTAATTTTGAGAGGGAAAAAAACGTGACGCATTACGATTTTCAATGGAAACCAATGGAATGTTTCTCTTTACGTCATTATTGAACTTTTAAATAGTTAAACTAATTTTGTCTGGTTAGGAAATAAAATGATCTGTGATGTAACCTAAAGCAATATAACACAAAAAAAATGATTTAAACTAAATTTAACCTAATTTTATAATTTATATCTAACATTAGAAATTAGTGGATCTGTATAATAATAATTATGTAATTACGATGATCCAATATAATTTCTGCTTTAAAAATTTGACAATTTTTATTTTTTAATTCTATTATTATTCATCTATAATACAATACAGTAATAATAAATATAATAACAATAATAACATGATAATATCCCAATCTTTTTAAATCTAAATAAAAATCAAATAAAAAAATTGGGTTTAAATAAATAAATAAAAATAAAAGAAATTTTTTTTTTTTATCAAAATAGTTTGCCTATAGTTTATTTTTTTGACTTTATTCCATTCAATTGAATAGAATCAACATGTTTTAATAAATTTCTATTGTTATTCTTTTGTGAATTAGATGATGAGCGATTTATTGCACCTATAAGAAAAGAAACAGTAATGAATTTTATGAATTTTGAAGAATCTGGAGTATCTTTTCTCAAGATTGAAGAAAGATTGTTATTCAAAAAAAAAAAAAAAAAAAGAGAGAGAGAGAAGAAATTAAAAGAAAACTAAAGAAGATAATAACAAACCTAAACATCGGTCAATATCTTCCTTCGTTAATCCACGTGTCAACCCTAATTCATCAAAAGTTTGTCCAGATTTACTTTTTAATTTAACATTTGCTCCTGCCGCAATTAAAATAAGACAAAGCTCGAGATGTTTTTTACTGATAGCTTCATGTAATGGAGTCCTGTACATTTTAAATCATTTTAATATTATGGAAAAATATTAATTATATTAATTATCAATTGATGATAATAATAATAATTAATAATTGAATGATAAATTATAAATTAAATTAAATAAAAAAAATTAAATTAATTAAATTAAATTTTATTGTACCAGTCATTTTCACCCTTTGCATCAATATCCGCTCCTAATCTTAACAATAAAAACACCATTTCAGTATGTCCTGATCGAGCTGCTCGATGTAAAGTTGTGTTCCCTCTAAAAAATTTTTGACAAAATAATTAAATATAAATAATAAGTTAAATAAATAAATAAATAAATAAATAAATATATATATATATATATATATATAAATTTATACCTAAAATCTCGTTGATTAACATTAACTCCGGAATGGATAAGTTCTAATGTAAGCATTACATCTTTTTGTACGAATAGACAAAATGAACTTTTTGCAATATTCAATTTCTCCATTCTAAATAATGTAAAATAACGAAAAAATAAATAATAATATAATTAATATTTTTACTTTTTAAAAAAAAAAATAAAAAATAAAAATTTTGAAAATTATTAAATTAACCTTATAAGTAACATTTTCACGATATCAATATTACCATTGACAGCTGCAATATCTAAAGGAAAGACCCAATCATTCTTTACCGATTTTATCATTTTTCCTGTATTCGAATTTATATAATAATTACCATCACCATCCTTCTTCTTGTTATTATTATAAAATTGATATGGATCAGAAATTACTCTTTTTTTTGTTAAAACTTCCCTGGTTTCAAATGATTCATTTAATATTTTTGTATTATGTTTCGCTTTTAATTTTCTTAATGTATTAAATTGTTCATATGGTAATCCTTGAGAAGGATCTGCTCCATTATCAAGTAAAAGTTTTATTATATTTTTTTTTTCAGAATCAATCTTCATAGACATTTGACTCGCTTTAGAAATAGCTATTATCAAAGGTGATAAACCAAACCATGTTTGATTCATATTAGCTCGCTATAAAAGAAGTAAAAAATATATAATAATAAAATAACATTAAATACAAAAATAATTAAAAAATAGATTGATAAAAAATAATAAATATAATAATAAATATAATTAATATATAATAAATACCTTCAACATTATTCTTACTAGATTATATAATCCGAATTTCACGGCCAAAATAAAATAACTCGGAAGTTTCAATTCCGACATATTATTACGTTCGGTATTCTTGGTTTTTTTGAAAAGTATGGGAGAATTAACATCTCTCGGAATTCCTCGTTCGTACATAGCCAAAGCAACATCTTCTAATCGATGTGTCATGGCCAATAAAAATGCTTTATTAGCTTCATGATTTTTTTTCTTTTTCAATGATTTATTTGGTATATGTGAAAGGATAGCTATTGCATCGGAAGTTTTATGATCTCGAATGGCCAAAACCAAATTATTTAGCAACACTTGATAAAAAAAAAAAAATTAAAATAATATAAAAAACAAATGTTAAATTCTTGTTTTGTAATAATCGGAAAAAATAAAATTAAATTAAGAATCCAGATTTGTATTATACCAGAATCAGTCTTTTTTTTCCCTTTTTTTATTCCAAGAAATTTAAGTGAAACTCCCGAACCACCACGTTTAATTGTTGGTATTTGTATCTTTTGATTTGTTGTATCTTTTATTTTGGAAATTTTTCGTTCTAAAAATAAATAAATAAATAAATAAAAAATAAAAAAATAAATATGTATATTGTATGTGAGATATATATCGTGTTGTTGTTATATCAATAAATAAATAATTAAATGAAATTCAAAAAAAAAAAAAAAAAAAAATATACCATTTCCTTTTTTCCCCTTTAATGTATCTTTATTCATCTCTTTTATGATCCCATCTTTTCTTAGTTTATCATCCTGACGTTGTAAGGATACTAATATTGCTCTTTGCTTTCGTGGATGATTATCCAATCTTTTAAATTCAGCCAATGTTAAATATGGTGGTAATGATGGTTCCTGAGTTGGAAATAGTTTCATCATGGGTGGTAAACTATTTTTACGTATCGCTGCAATAGTGGAAGCTTTAGTGTTATTATTGTTAATATTATCGCCAGAAAGAATCGTTGATAATCGATTCGGATGACGATTTAAAGGGAGAGTGTTAAGTACATTTGTATGAGACGATGAACGTGGGTTTCCATTTGTTTTATTATTATTCGGAATTCGAAGATCGGTTGCTGAGTGAGATTTCGATATTGTTGTAATATTGGTATTCTCATCATTCTCAGTATCGTGTACTGATAAGTGAGGCATAATATTGGGAATGGCTCTTGACTGATAAGTATCATCAGGTGAATACTTGAGAAAAGGTGTCTTTTCTTCAATCGGAGAAAAGAACGAAAACGAAGAAAATAGCTGTTTACTACCCGGAATAGACAACTTGCTAAAAGTAGTAGTGGTTTTCCCTTAAATCAAAAAATAAAAAATAAAGTAAATAAATTATTGTTTCAAGTAAAAATTAGTGCGATTTCAAAATACTAGCCTATACCTTTATTGTTCATGTTTATTAAAAAACGAAAAATTTAAAAATTAAAAAGTTGATAATTGTATCGCATGGAATATTATGCGGGGTATTTTCTTTTTTTTTTCTATGCATCGACAATAACAAATTACACATATTACACAATATATACAATATATACAATGATATACAGTAAATCTCTTTTTTTTTGATAGTTAAATTAACGTCAATATATGGTTCTAAATGGTAAGTGGCACAGCAACTTACTTTAATAGAAAATATACATTTATTAATTGTAAACATTATTATATGAAAATTTATATGTATTAAAATTTTCTAAAAAAAAAATTAAAAATTTACAAATCTAAAATTTTAAATAATAAATATTATATCAAATAATTCATGGATATATTAAAAAAGAATAATATTATTATATTCCATGAATATAGGAAATGAAAACTTATCACCTTCTATTAAATATTATATATATATACGTGTGTAATTCATTTCCCCAAAATTCTCTAAGAAAAAAAAAATCAATTTTATTCGTTATTATGAAACTACTCCATTAACATATCCCCCATCGAATTTTCCTAGACATTTCATCAATGCTTCTAATTCATTTCGAAATCCCTTTATTTCGGAATTTTTCTTATCAATTATAACTCCCCATTTAGATTTCCAACGTTCTAATTGTAATTCTCCCTGTCGTTTAGTCTCGGAAATAATATCTTGCAATTCTTTCTCTCTCTTGAGAAAGCGTGCTTCCATCTCGGAAACATGTGATGCAAGAGTTTCAAGTTGCATTTTGGTAGATTGTGATAATGATGATGATGATAATGAAGTAGAATCTTTAACATCGACTAATTTTTTATTACTATTTAATTGTTGTTGACTTATAGAAAGGGCTTCTCTTAATAACACATTTTCCTCCCGAATCTTTCGAATTATTTGTTTGGCATTTTCATTAAGACCTTGAAGCTCATTTACGTCAACATCATTACCTTCTAATAATGCTATTATTTCTTTATTTTGATCGTCCCCACTATTTGTTTTTGAAATCGTTGAAATGCAATTTAGTGAAGGAACCACATGAGTAATTAGTTCACGTTGTCTTTTAACCACGTGCTCTAGACCTACGCATCTTCCTTTCCATATATTAACTTCTGCCTCCTTTTCCATTGACAATTTTTTTAATTCCGTCACATCATCATTAGAAGCAAGATTAGATTTACAAGTTTGTTGTAAAATAGTTAATGTGTTTTCATGAACTGCTTGTCGTATGGCTTCAGAAGTGGATAATTGTGTCTTTAGTGAAATATTTTCTGCAGTAAGCATTTCAATTTGACTACGAAGTTGTTTCAAATCAGCTGATGTTGAAGAAGAAGAATTTGATATATTAGGATTTATTTGATTTATTTGATTTGATTGATTTATTTGATTTGATTGATTTATTTGATTATCTGATGTAGTCTTTAGTTGTTCCTGTACATTTTGTGGTTTTGATTCATTTAATATCGAAATATCTTGAGTAGATTCATTATTATCATTATTATTATTATTATTATTATTATTATTATTATTATTATTATTGTTATTATTATTATTATTTATTATTGACATTCGAGCTGCTTTCCTCTCTAATTGTAATAATTCTTGTAATTGTTGAACTTGTAATTTAAGTTGTTTCACTGTTGTATCATATCCACTTCCCCACTTCATTTTTTCTCTTGATATTGCCAATAATTTAGATTCAGCTTCATTAGCTCTTTCATGTGCTGCATCTAATTGCATTGTTCTCTCAACAATAGTCCTTTCTAACTGTGCAATTAGTTTTTCTATTACCGAAATTTCTCCATCCTCACCAAATCCAAAAAGTTCCATAATATCATTAGTAATTGGTAATGAAGAGAGATCACTAAATTCATCATCAGGCAAAGCTTCATTAAGAAGTTTTAATGCACCTTCATTTTTATTATTACCTGAAGTAGGAACACCATTAACGACATTATTAGAACTTGTTGTTGTTGTTTGAGAAATTGGATTAATTAAATTGGCTTGATTAACTTGTTGTGTTCTTTCAATTAATTTTTCTAATTCTTCAGTTTTTTCAAGATATGCATTTTGATAATATTCTAATTGTTCTTCTTTTCGTTTTAGTTTATCCACCAATTCCTCAATTATATTCTCTTTACTTTCTAATTCTTTCGTTATATTAGGATCGATGGTGACTGGTGATTGGGAATTAGATATATTATTAATTTTTTCTTCAGGTTTTGTTTCATTAATTTCATTGACATCTGATGTATCTGATTGAAGTACCAATATTAATTCTTCCATTTCAGTCATTTGTACTTTACGTTCTGTTTGCTCTTTCTTTAAAACGTTTACTTCATCTTCGAGTTTAACCTTTACTTCTTTTATTGATTTTATTTCACCTTCTAACTTTTCCACGGATTCTTGATAAGTTTTATTTTCTACTTCAAGTTTAGTAACTTTATCCCTCAATTCAAATACATCTTCGTCATAAAACAAACTATCTTCTTCTAAAATATCAGCTCTACTACTATAACCGCTAGCACTAGATGGAGTAGGACTCACAGTGCGACTCATGGAACTCGTTCGTGACTTATTACCTGCAGATGAACGAGATGAACTTCTTTGAATAGATTTGGTTGTGGGTGAACGAGGTGCTCGAGAAGTTTCAATGTTACCATATCCATAAGCATCCTTGTCAATTGTAGAAGTTGATTTACGTCTTTTTTTCGGAGGAATAAGATTACTCCTCCTTAAATCTGCATAAATTTGCACAACTTCTTGATTAGTGGTTGTATAAACTTCAATTTTTTCAAGGGCTGCTTTCAATTTACGAAATCGTAATTCTTTTCCTTCTTTAGATAATAATTCTTTTTTCGTATTTTCAATTTGTGATTCATACTCAAATTTCATTATGTTCATATCTTCGGTTAATTTTTCGAGAGATTCTGTTTTTGATTGATTAACTTGTTCAATTTCTTCTTGAGCCTCAACCAATTGATGTTCCAAATCATCAACTTTGATCATATAATCACTTTCTATGTCTCTAAGTTTGCTCACTTCCTTTTTTAAACTCTCCGTTTCTCTTAAAGCCATATCTTTAAATTCATATGATTTCTCTTTTTCTTTATAAACAGCAATCTCTTTTTTCATTTCCTCTATTTGTTGTGCTGCATTATCTGGAATGAATCCTTGAGTCTCTTTAGTCTCTCTTAACTCCTTTAATTTTTCAATTTCTTTATTGACCTCATTAATATGTGATTCTTGTTTTTCCCGTTCAGCTTCAAAAACTCTTAATCTTTCATTAAGTGCCTTTGTTTCATTTACCAATCTATCATTTTCTTTCTGATACCCACTAATTAAAACTTCTTGATCTTCCAATTCCCTTTCAATGCGAATCAAATCCTCTTGACCCAAAGCGAGAGGTTCTGCTTGTTGTAAAATAAGATCCTTGAGATCACACTCGTAATTATGAATTTTATTACCAGCTTCCCATAATTCATTTTTTAAACATTCAATTTCTTCTTCTTTAGCAGCAAGGGTATGCGATAAATCTTGATTTATCTTTAAAACAAGTGATTTTTCTGCGAGGGCTACAGTTGAATCATAATATCTCTTTGAAAATACGCCAAGAGTTTCCTGAAATTGTTCCGTTATTTCATCTAATTCGCTAGATATTTCTACAGTTTTTACAGGGGATTTCGAATTACGAATATTATTATCCGATGCTTCAGAAGATTGTTTACTGGATGATGATGAATGAGCTGAGACAATTCTAGCATTCCCTCGACGAAGCACTGTTCGTTTTTTAGTATATCGAGGAGATGCAGGAGATCTAACTACATATCTTTGTTCCTTACGAGGTTTAGTAACATTGGTATCAATAGTTATTTCAGAATTTGACTTAGAATGTCCAGGAGAACGTCCAAAGTGTTTAGGATCATTGGTATCAACAGTTTCAGTTATATTGTTGTTATCTTCTTCATCGTTATCTTCTTTAATGTTAATAATTGGCACATTATTTTCATTGTTTTTACTATTTTCCGAAAAACTTTCTTCAATAGTTTTATTAATAATTCCATTTTTAATAGATCCAGACGAAAAAGACCCATAAATCTGATTATTAGGTATAGAATTATTTTCATTTAAAGGTTCACTAGTAGTATCATCATCATCATTTTTTTTTGAACTTGATGTAGAAGAACCTTTGTTAATTCCCAAGAGACTTGATAAGAATGAACGTGAAGATGAACGATTTGTTGTTGTGGTAGTTTCAGAATTTTTATTTGTTTGATTTTTATTATTTTTTTTAATTTCATCAGTCCATTCTTCGGTGAGTGATTCTGAACTGGATTTCGAATTTTCACCTAAAGAATTATTTGTTATTGTCGTCGGTATTATATTATTAGATTTTTGATTTTTTTTTGATTCTGAGGTACCGTTAGTCATCCCATTCAAATAATTTACTCCAATTTTTGAATCGGAATTTCGAGAACTTGTAGAATTTGTTTCTAAGATTTTCGCTACTGCCTTCAATTCAGCATCTCTCAAAATTTCCTCTGTCATACTATTAGGTATTTTTTTTTTATTCTCATTATGCCTACTAGAAGATTTTCCTGAATTGATTGAATTGATAATTTTTTGTGTTTCGAGAGATAGACTAGAAATGAAATCTTTCGCTGTAGGTTCGCGTTCACCGCGTTCACCGCGTTCACCGATCAGTATTGAGTTACCTGGAGATTTTTTATTTGGCATTGATGAGGAGTATTTATTATTAGTAGTAGTAGTAGTAGCATCAGGTTGTTTGCTTTTCCTTAAAGTTGAACTAGCACTTGATAAACTAGAAGTAGTAGCTTCTTCAGGCTCCGAGTTTCGCGATTGAGGGGACCAAACACTTGCCGGACCAAAATATCGGTTTGCTAAAATAGCGTCACTATCTTCTTTTTCACCGTTAAATTCGTTGTAAGTAGTAGGAGTTTTATTTCGAAAAGATTCTGATGTTTGTGAACTTTTGTAATCATTTGATTCTTGTTGTTTCATAATTTAAACTATAACGGTTTTTTTTTTTTATTATTATTATTAAAAAAAGTGAAACTTAATAATGGTCGAACGCGTTAAAAAATTTTTTATGTAAAATATCATGTATATGATTATAAAATATTATATATTTTTAAATTGTACTATTTCACCAAATAAAAACCTGATACATTAACATATATATTATTATTATCAAGACGAATGTTTGCGTCTTTTTTTTTTTTTTTTTTTTTTTTTTTTTTTATAACATTTATAACCCAACAAATCGGAAAAGGAATAAATTTTTAATAAGTCAAAGTCATAAGTCGTAGCACCGAAGTTAGTTGTACCACATGTTTGGAGTTAATATAAAAGTAATATAAAGTAATAAAACGGATAATAAAAAGGTAATAAAAAGTATTATAAAACGCCTAAATTTTTTCCATTGTGCAAGGCATGCATGATGAAATGTTATCGCATGTCTCACATAGATGAGTCAATAGATTATCCATGTGATAGATTAAAAAAACAATGATATTTTTTCAACGTTATTCTCCTAACAATTTATTAAATTTATCATTGTTAAGAATTCAACGAAATCAGAAAAATTGCATTAATATCCAGAGACTAGGATATGAAATTATATTAACAAGGAATTATACAAATCATAAAAATCATATCAACCATTTAAATCATGTAACGCAAGATTTAGATGATAAAGAAAATAATAATAATAATAATAATAATAAAGATAATGAAAAAAATGGACCAACAACTAAAAAGAACCTTCCTTTAACGAATGAACAAAAAGAACTCATCGATAGTATGATAAGAGTTGATCAAGCAGGAGAAATTGGAGCGAATTGGATATACAAAGGACAAATTGCAGTATTGGGAAAAGATAAAAAAGTAGGACCAGTGATCCAGGTAATAATCTATTTTGCTAATAAAGGAATATATAAGAATGTAACGGATTAATTGATTAATTGATTAATTTATATTTTTATTGGGGGAAATGAAATTAGGAAATGTGGGAACAAGAAAAATATCACCTCCGTACATTTGATAAGATAATCGTTGATCATAGAGTAAGACCCACATTATTACGTCCATTATGGGAAACAGCAGGTTACGTTCTTGGGGTTGGAACTGCCTTAATTGGTAAAGAGGCAGCCATGGCTTGTACTGAAGCTGTTGAAACAGTAATTGGAGAACATTATAATGAGTAAACTTTCTTTTTCTCTCTTTATGTAATGTAAATATAATGAATTATTATTATGATTATTTAATTAAAGGTTATTTTTTTTTGAATAGCCAATTACGTGAATTATTACATATTGACAATAATGAAGTTGCAGATCTTAGAAAGGTAAATATACAATTCAAGATTTATATTTCCGCATCAATTAATCATGTGTTCTAATATTTATGTATTTATTTATTCAAAGATAATCAAAGAATTTCGTGATGATGAATTGCATCATTTAGATACTGCAGTGAATTATGAATCTCAAAAGGTTTTTTTTTTTTTTTTTTTTCCTTTATTTTCATATTTTTTAATTTTAATATCTTTCTATCTAATAATTTCCTTTTAAAATTTCATTTAATAAATTCCTAGGCACCATTGTATAATACATTGTCATTTATAATCCAAAATGGATGTAAAGCAGCTATTTGGATAACCACTAGAATTTAAAAAAAAAAAAAATAATAATAATGATTCGATTTTTCTATTAAAAAAATTATTTATATATTTAATCTTGTATTAGTAACTACGGTGCAGTGTTTAATAAAAAAAAATGTTAACAAATGAATTAAATAAAATTGTTCATTCCTTACTCAAAAAAAATTATTATTATTATTATTATTATTACTATTATTATTATTATTATTATTATTATTTTATTGATTCAATTGTTTTCCGTATTCTTGATCTTCTGGTATAATTAACTCTCTTACATGCCAATCTTCATGACTTCCATCTGGAAGGAATCTTCTCACCATCAAAGGAATTTTTTTATGGCGAAGTTCTTTCTTGGCAATTTCAAGTGGATCAGTTTCATTGTCCCGATCAACTAATATAGGGGCATTCATACTATTTAATTAAGAAAAGAAAAATAAAATAAAATAAAAAAAAAGTCAATAATTATTCAAAGTTTAATAATAAATGAATTTCCGGTAACTCTTTTACCTAATTTGTAACGCCCTAGTTCCTAATATCCTAGCTTTCTCGTATTTTGTCATATATGGTGTAGTAACTCTTTCTTTTTCTTGAACGACTTTTTCTGGTTTATCTACGTCCATTCCATCGCCATTCACTCCGCTCGAAATTATTCCAACCCCGCCTTGTATATCTATACCTTCTCTTTGTTCATCAACAAAACCGTTGGGAAGATCAATATCTACTAATTCATCATCCCCCATATCTGCTTCATAATCGTCGTCCTATGAAAATATTTTTCAACAAATAATTCTAATTATACTATATATATTAAACATTTCACGACCAAATCTATATAATTGTATACTAACTAACTCATAATCATGTCTGCATAATAATAAATATTAAAGTTAAAAAAAATATATATAGATCTATAAAGAAAAAATAGAAAGCTTGAAACTAAAAGTATAAACTAACCCTTCAAAGTCTTCGATGCCTCCGTAATCTTCGTCATCCATTTTTGAAAACGCGAAAAACGAGATGTATAATATAAAAATAATAAGATAGGGTAGAATTCATTTTGAATTAACATAATATTCAAGCCAATCATTAACAATCATTATTATTCTTAATTATCCAATCAGATTAAAATGTTATATTATTTATTAGATAATCGAAAATGCAAAAGTTTTTTTCTTCATTTTTCGAAAATGACGAAAGTTAAAATTGGGGTTATTGGTGGAAGCGGACTTTATCATTTGGACCATATGAAATTTATAAAAGAAATTTATCCGGAAACTGTGAGTATAAATATATATATATATATTTATTTAAAAAAAAAAGGTGTTCAAGGTTTCAAAAAGTTACAAATTCTTATTATTAAATAAATATTTTTAAATATTTTTTGAATATTTTTTTTTATTATTAAATATTTTCTTTTATCAATTATTAGCCATGGGGTTATCCAAGTAGTAAAATTATAATAGTTGAGGACTCAAGAGGTTTTCAAGTTGCTTTTCTCACTAGACACGGTATAGGACATAAATATAATCCTAGTGAAGTTCCTTCGAGAGCTAATATAGCAGCATTAAAACATATCGGTGTAGAGATAATCATTGCATTTTCTGCCGTTGGATCACTTCAAGAAGAAATTAAATGTCGAGATTTTGTTATTCCTGATCAAATTATTGATCGTACCAAAGGAATTCGACCTTCCACATATTTTGAAGGTGGAGTCGCTGCTCATGTAACATTCGCGGATCCATTTGATTCTTTACTTGCTGATATAATTTATTCAAACCGTAAATGCATTGAAGAACCCGAAAATTCTGAAAATGATGAACAATACCGACCGAAAGTAACTTTACATCGTAATAAAACATTGGTTTGTATGGAAGGACCAGCATTTAGTACTAAAGCTGAATCTAAATTATATCGTAGTTGGAATTGTGATGTGATTAATATGTCAGTATTACCTGAAGCTAAATTAGCAAAAGAAGTTGAAATTGCGTATCAAATGATTTGTATGTCAACAGATTATGATTGTTGGAAACAAGATGAAGAAGCTGTTACAGTAGAAAATGTATTAAAAAATTTAAATCAAAATGTTGAAAATGCGAAAAAATTATTATCAGAGATATTACCTGACTTGGAACAAGCTTTAAATGATGGAAAATTTGAGAATCTAAAAGGAGTGATGAAAAAATCTTGCATAACTAATAGTAAAGTTAGGAATGAAGAAACGATTAAAAAGTTAAATTATGTTTTGCCCGGATATTTTGAATCATAATTTGGTTCATTAGAATAGAAAATTGGATATTATTTCTTTCACGTGACATTTTATATTTAGATTTAAAGTTTTTTTTAGCTAACACTTCTATTAAGCAAAAAAAAATAACAAAAATACAGTTTTTAATTTTTGTAAATTGACAATGTCTAGAGACTATTTTGCATAATTCTAAGTTTTGTAGAAGTTATATTATACTTGTAACATTCAAAAAATTAACCCAAAGAAGGAAATTATAAAATGCCAATCAATTTTTTTTTAGCCCATTATAGGTGAAAAATATAAAAATTTGAGTTTTAATAAGAATTGTATTAAAATATTTAATTAAAAATAACTAATTTCAATAAAAAATTCTAAATGATAAATGATTTTATCCATCATGAGCGGATCGGCAATTAAATTTTTTTATAACTTTGACCAGAATTTAATAATCGTACAAGTGCCAAAAAATCTCGTAAGAGTGTATCACCACCAATAAATTTTTATTTATTTCTGCCAAGTTTTTTTTTTCTTCATGCTCTCTGAATTCATTTGTATGTACTGTCATATTAATTGATTTTTTTATCTAATAAACCATATGTACAGCAAATTTTTTAAAACTCTGTTGCGTGTCACATGAAGGTCACATAAAGTAGATTTATTAAATTCCTTTTGAAGATAAAGTTGAGATCAGTGGTCAAGACTAATCGTCGAAGGAAACTGGTTAGACTATATTCTGTAATCAATTAAATTTTTTTTAAAAAAAAAAACTTTTTCGTTCGAAGGATTAAATTCATCCCTTGTTAACTAACTCTGGGAATTAATAGTTAATCTTTCACACAGACGAACAGATTTTCTCTTTTTTTTAACTTTATACTTACAAATACTTACAAATACTTACAAATAAAATTTTAAGATTTATTGATAATTAAATTAATTAATTAAATTATTTTTAATTATTTCTAATATGTAAAAGAAATAATTTCAATTAATCTTTTCGTCATTTATATAATCTATTTATAAATAAATAAATAAATATAAATAATATCTAAAAATGTATAATATAACCTTATTAATTGCAGAATTTGACAGGCAAAAATTTATGCTAAATTTATACTTCAATATATTTTCTTTATAAAAGACGCAGTACGTACGTAAATATATTTAACAGTACATATCGAAGCATAATGTGATATATTTTCTTATCCCAAAATTTAAAATATTAATTGTAAGTATAAAAATAAATTAAACACGAAATTTACATAAATATAGTAAAAATCTAGGGGTATTATATTATCTAAATAGTCTTGTACACAATGGATAAAAAATAGAACGAACTTTTTTTTTTTTTTTTTTTCTTAAAATAATAAAATATTTAATTTATTTTTTTTAACGTATTGTAACATTTAAAGATCATTATATGCTACATTACAATATTTAAAATTATATATAAAATTATATAAAAAATTATATTAAAGAATTATATTTAAATCTTTATCAATCAATTCCCAAAAAGAGAATTATATGTGACAATAACGCTCGAATTATAGCAAAAAGAGATATTCAATGGAGAAAATAGAATAATGGCACTGCGTTTCAAAAAAGAAAAAAAACAAAGGAAAGCACACGATAAGCTAGAGCACATGAAGATTTTCTTAAAAAAAAAGAGTGGAAGGATCGTACAACAAACCAGCATCGATATGCGCGAGATAATCAATGATGACAATAATGATAATACTGAAAAAAATCCTGAAACTTGCAGGATTGCGAATAATAAAATTAATAACAGTACAATAACCTGAATATATAAAGTTAGGGTTATTCAGATGAAGAAAAAGAGGAATCAGATGTGAATCAAATGTGAATTAAATCTTATCAAGAACCTAATCATTAAAATCTCATTAAAAATATCATAGAGGAAGAGTAAACTTTATGAATATAGAATAAATTATATTGATAAAATATATACAAATACACGAATGTAACTACGAATATGATCAAGAATGTACATTGCTTGTACTAACATTAAACGCGTATAAAATGTAAGAAAGAATGTTAATTATATGTACAATACGGTATACTTTCTATATGCTGGTCACTTGCATTCTTCTTTTTTGTATGATACACAAATACAGAATAAAATAAATAAAATAAATAAAATAAATAAAATAAATAAAATAAATAAAAAGATTCAATAAAGAATCCTTTAGGAATATAAATCGATAAACCAATTTTAGTCTATCTAAAAAAAATAATAAATAAGTATTCATATATTCTGTATATTTCGCATATTCGGGATGATAGATAATGTAGCATATTGAGTATATTTAAAGCAATGTATTTAGGTAGTATGCCATTTTAGTAATATATTCAGTAAAAGTATACTTTGAGTTTGGGAATAATCTGACTGAAGGATTATTGACTAAATACGCATTAGGGTTCTAATGACAAATGACGAACGAATAATTTTTAGGCTCTTTTATTAGTCTTACACATATTTTAATTGGTCTCGATAGACAATAAATAAATATTTGTGAAATATTTGATGAAACAATCAAGAATATTTGAATATTTGTTGACATAACATTCTATAGAAAAAGACTCCATAATCCTTTCTGAAAATAGATGACCGAATATTTTTTAAAAATATAAAATATACATATATACTGTGTTCTTTATTTATTATTATAAACGAATATTTACATAAAAATGTTATAATATATTATGATATTTATAATAATAATATATTAGAATTTAAATAAAATAAATAATAAAACAATGATCTTATGCATAACCTAATAATCTAATAATCTAACTAGTGATGTCATTCGCATCTATACTTCATGCCACGTGATCAAAATATGGCCAATCAACGATCAGTGATCATTATTTTATTTCAAAAAAGGTTTTGAAATCCAAGATTTAATTAATTATTGCACGCGTTAAATACAATAAAGTTCAATGTTAATTATTCTAAATTTTATTATCTTTCAAGTTTATTTTTGTGAACCACAAGAGGTTATCCGAGTTCTTAAAAGACGAACAAAAGAAAACAATTACGATAAGTAAATAATAAGACAGTAATTAAAATTAGAATTGTTGCATTTATGCAATTCTAAAATTAATTACTGCTTTACCACTTATTTGTTTGTTTTTTTTTTGTTCTAATGACATTATTAAATATTAAAAGAAATTTGCGTTAACAGAAAATTAGGATAACAAGTTAATTATTTACACACGAATGTTAGATTTTATTGTTATAACAAACAATAAAAAATATTAAAAAAAAAATATTAAAAAAAATAATAAATTTTTTTGGAAAACAAAATAATTTATGCCTTTGATACGAATACTAAATTGGTTAAGTTATTTATTCTTTAAAAAACTAAGAATATGATTTCTTCCAAATTAATCCTTTCACAATCCATTTTAATATAATAAATCAATTGTTTTAAAAAAATAATTTGGAAATATTGGAAGTATTATTTATTGAAAATCAAAAATGTGCCATGATTCAAAATGTCGCCATTTGCCACTTTGAAATAATTAAAATCCTCTTTTCAGGATAAAAAAGAAAAAAATTCTTCAAGAAAAAAATCTTGGTATTTAGAAATCAGGAAAACAAATCATCTTTAGGTTTTTATTTAGATTATTAGATTATCAATTATTTGTCGAGAATGATTTACATGAAATCTCTTGGGACAATTAATACGCCGCCTTGAAAATGATGTAAATGTGCTTATAATGCGCCATTAATCCGCCCTGTGAAACCTTATCATAAAAAATGAGAGTTTGAGATTTGTTAGATTTATTTAGATAGACACTGCATGATAATTGAAATTATTGTAATTGCCATATTGGGTTTTGTTGCACAACTTTTCTTAGTATAATCATTATTTTTTATTCTTAAAATTATAATAATTTCTATATAATAATGAATAATATCCTTTGTGTTTGATATTTTATGATACAAGAAGTAATTCCTTCTTAATTTGTAAGATTTCTAGGTTAAGTTTTAATGAATTCGTACAAAAAGAATTTCTATATTATTACTTATTTATAGTCATGATCTTATGCATTCGTGTTTAATTTTTAATTATATAAATTTCGATGGTTATTTCTTAGTTTCGCATTTTTTTTGTAGGCTGCATTAATTGCATTAGCACCAGCAATTTGTCAGAATACAGTGTAACCAATGCATTTAATTTTTTCCTCTATATATATGACACAAAATTCAAGTCGTGCCCTGATTTCATTTAATTTGATTCTTTAGTAAAAAAGATTCATCATTCCCGCGAACTCCTTTGCTTTTTTACTCTTTTACATCATTTACCATCGTGTTTAACGATTCAAATTAAATAATTTGATTAAAAACAATGAGTTTCGATTATCGTAATATAATTATTTCTTCACAAAGGCAGTGTTCTCCAACGACTTGTGTTGACGGACAATTTTTCCAAAATATAACTCTTTCTTGTCACAATAATAATACTATGAATAATATTAATATTCCAATGATTAAACTTCCTTGGCCTCCTATTATCACTGCTTCAGATTTTTTAAGTAGAAGAAAACAAGTTCAAAGTTTAAGAAGCCCCAACGCCTTCTTAATTTATCGTAAAGCATTTCTAGATCAACTTTCTCATTCTAATCATAATATTAAAATGACTGAAGTTTCAAAAGTAGTTAGCTATTTTTGGAAAAATGAAAAACAGAACGTAAAAGACGCCTACAAAGAAATAGCTAAAGAAGTAGAAAACGAATTGATTGAAAACCGTAAAAAAGATTTATCCACTGTTCGAGTTGTATGGAAAAATTCTAAATTGTCACGAAAACGTAAACAAAATGTTAAATGCTCCAATAATAATAATAATCATCCCAGTAACAATCCGTTATGCATATCATTTGATGAAATGGGAAATAATAACAACAATTCCAACAATTCCTCCTCCTTTCAACAACAACTAAATGACGAATCTTTAAAACAAGTCGATTCTATAGATTCTATTTATGAATTTGTTTCCGTATCTCCTCCGGGATTAATTGCATCTCCTCCTCATTTATCAAGCGACTCTAGTAACTACTCATTGGATTCATCTGAAACAACGCCAATCTTAGGAGTAGAAACGCCAAACCTAACACCAAATTCGAATCTAGAAGTATGTAGTACGCCAATCTTAGGAGAAGAAGCCACGACATCTATCTTAGGGGGAAGAGGAGGTGAACAACAACCACCTATTAATTATTCTCCATATTATTCGTCTTCGCCTTCGTCACCAAATGAAATCAACAATAATTGCGAAATTATTGAAAATCAATCACAGGATTTTTTCTATTTTAACCAATTTCAAGATTACTTTCAACAACAACCAACAAATTACAATTCAAATTATAATTATAATTGTTGTGAAAATAGGATAGATCTCTACATGTCAAATCTCTCATTACAATAATAATAATAATAATAATAATTATAATAAAAATTTCGGAATATCGATGTCGCGCATTATATTTCAAATTACGGATATTCATTTATTTATGCAATGATATTTATTTTTTATCTTTCTCTTTCAAGATATTTAAAATTAAGATTTTATAAGATTTATCGAAATTTAAGGTTTAAATTTAAGTTAAATAATAATATATTTTACTATTTTTATTTTTACTATTTTTACTGGTATGATTTTATAATAGATTATGACATTATGACGACTTTTTTGATTTCAAAATTTCTTTTTTTTTCGTTTTTTTTTTATCGAGAGGATAAACAATTACTTTTTCATTATTCGTTATAATCGAAATATACGCTATCATAGTTAAAATAATAATTTAAATAATTTTTTTGCTGGTTGGTTAAATATTAGAGTGTACAGTATACAAAACTCGAGATTCGAAAATTAAAAATAATAAAAAAATAATAATTATGGAATAATAATTAATGAAATATTAATTAAATATTAATCATGGAAACATTATGAAAAATGGAGGAGGAGATGTTGGGTGATGGTGAATGATTGATGGAAATAATAGGGGTGATTAATGGGATAGTTGTGTTGGATGATGGTGAATAAAATGGAAATTTCTTTTGCGATAAGGTATTATTAATTTTGATAAATGTGGCGATACTTCCCGCTATTTCCATTTTCAATGAGTCAACGAGAGTCAATGAAAGAACAAAGCGACATAGTGGCGTTCGTTGTGTAAACGCCATTAGTGGATTCCAAAAGGATTCCATTGCTTCTTAATTACTTCTTGGCTCGTATTTCGATATTAGTATTATCAAATTCTGACTTGGCATGGAATATTCTTAATATTCTATAATATGCATTGTTTTGGTAAAGAAGTAAATCCCTCTTGGCGAATTTCGAAATTATTACATACGTCATGTATTGATAAATTATTTTTAAAGGATAGGTTTTCTCGAAATTTTTTCGTTATTTTGCAAACATGAACAAAAATAAAAATATACGAAATTCTTAAAGAAAAAGAATATTTTTTAAAAAAATTTTATTATTTAATGTTATTTCAAAGTAGTAATAATCAGTAATTTAATATGGAAATTTTACAAAATTGGCATTTTTTTTTTTATTAATACTCGGGAGACATGGATTACTACCTCTCTGAAATTGTTAAATTAATGCTAAAATTTAAAAAATAATATCCTAAAAGATGCGTATAATGAATAATTTTTATTTCTAATAATAATAATTATTAGCAATATATACGTCCAATCAGAAATAAATCCACATTTTTGTTTTTTTTTATCACATATTCTGTCATTATATTTTGTTTTCCACAGGCTGTTTTAACATGTGATAGTACAGTTTATGTTAGATGATTCATAATAAGTTTTAATATCGTGCCATTTTTTATGTCATTTTTATTCTTTACATTTTCTCTTTTTTAAACAAATTTTTTACTTTTTCTCTTCTCTCAATAAAATTTACAAAAATCTATTTCTTCAAATTCAATAGTTTTAATTATGAATGATCGATCACCATTTCTTGGCCCTTTATTCAATGATATAAAAACTTCAGATATCCTTCTTCGAATTGATAATATTCATTTTCATGCTCATGTCTGTGTATTATCTGTTACTTCAAGATTTTGGAATCGTTATTTTAGATATACAAAACTTCAAAAACGGTTTACTTTACTAAACGAAAAAATTGATATCGACAACAATGATAATAATAATAATGATTGTGATAATTATAGCAATAATAACAATTTTAGTCACGATGAACGAGAAATAATGTTTAGACATGATTATAGTTGTTTGAAAAGTAAATCAATTACAAAATTATATCAATATAAGGGTGATCCTGAAACCGAACTAAATTATACATTCGAAGACTTTGGAATTTTTCTAAAGTATTTGTAAGTATTTTATTATTATAAATTCTTTGTTTTATTATTTCTTTATTTATATTTTTTTTTTTGTTGTTTAATATTTTCGTTATTTTCAAATTTCTTCTAATAAGATATGGGTATCCAATAGAAGAAATTGATGTAAATAAATTTTTTGTCCTTGCTTATCTTGCCTCTAACCACAAATTTGATGTCCCAGAATTATTGGAATTTTGTGATCAAATTTTATACGAAACGGTAAGTCTTTGATTTTTATTTACAATTTTTCAGTTACGCTTTTTAATTATTATTATTATTATTTTTTTTTTTTAAAAAAAAAATAAAGTGGGGCTGTCAAAGTTGGCGAGTTACATTGAGAGTATCTAAATGGATAGGATTAATTAAATTAAGATTTAAAATTTTGAAATACATATATTCTAAAGGAGATTCCATGTTTTTAAGTTATATATCTAAAGAACTTGATGAATTTGATTGGAAAATTATTTATGTTATTTCTGATAAAGATCCATGTTGTAAATCCGATTTTGAAGAACTTTTTAATATTAAAGAATACGAAGAATGTGAAGATGAAAATCAAAGTGAAGAAGGAATAAAGGAAGAGGAAAGTGGAGACGAAGTAGAAGAAACGGTAGAAGAGAAGGAAGATGAAGAAAGTAAAATGTTCGAAGATGTCACGCAATTTGATAATATTGCCACCATAGAAAATGAATGTATGGAAATTAAAATGACGATTGAAGATTACAATTTGCAAAATAATGATAATAATGAAGATAATGATAATGACGGCGATAATAATAGTAACGATAATAAAGAAAAAAAGGAAAATTATGAAATGATTACTGTCAATTCTTTCTCCTCCGGAAGCTTTTACGAAAATTTTAAAAATTTATATATGAATAATGAGAATAGTAGCGACGATGATCATCATGTTCATTGGGGACAAGTTCAAACATTTCAATATTAAAAAAAAATTTATTTTTAATTTTTATTTTTTGCCATATGATCATAAATGTCATGAGATGCATAAAATTTAAAAATAAATCATATCATAAAATCATAGAATTAAATAAAATTGGTTAAACCTTATGTCCTCCCTTATTTGGTACGCATAATCAAACACGTGTAAAATATCATAATTTAGGATTAAAAAAAAATTCCGATTGAGCGAGAAAGTCGAGAAAAGTGTTCGTTGACACCAAAAAATCACCTCAGAGAATTATGTTAAAAATAAAATAATAAAAAATTCAGAATGACGGCTTCGATAATTTGTAAAAACGACATTTACTGTGATTCGGATTCGTTAAGGTTATATTGTGAATCCAGATTATTATCGTAAAACATAGATTCATTATGGTGGAACAATGTTAATTGTTCATCAAGATTAGGGCTACCAACCCCACCATGGAATTGGTTAAAGGAATCATTGTTAAAATTTGTGGGATTTGAGAGATTTGCTGTTGGTTGGGAAGAAGAAGAAGAGGAAAAAAGTAATGATGATGATTCCATTGGTGGCGCAAAAGTTGTCAGAAAATGTCCGGATAAAGGAATTTGGTTTTGATTGATATTTTCAATAGAAGAAGTTGCATATAAATTATTTAAATTATTTAAATTATTCAAATTATTTAAATTATTGAAATTATTTTGAATGAAATTACTCGAAACATTTGAAACATTTGAAATATTTGTCGTATTCACGGTGGATAATTTATATTCATAAGGATTTTCAGAAATGTACGCAATCCCTTGATTATATCGAGGAAATGGTGGTTGTTGTTGTTGAATCGTTGAACTTGCTGCTATCTTTTGTTCATTATCTTTCTTTTTTTTAATATCTTTCAATAATATTTCCACCTGACATGCAATTTCTTTGTACGCATCTCTTACGAATGAAGGTTCGTTTTTCCAAGATGAACTAATAAATGGAGAAACATCAGTCATTTTTGCTTTAATACCATGAACACGAAGTTGATCAAGGTAAGCTCTTCTATAGATAAAAAATGCGTTAAGACTTCTATTTGAAATTGTCTTAAATTTTCTTCCTCCATTGTTAATAAAATCTTGAGGTTTTACAGGTGGTGGAAAAGGAACCTTGATAGATCCAAGATTCATGCTTAAAAATATTTAACAATAATAATAAAAAAGAAGATTGACTCCAATGAACATAAACTTGTTAACAATAATTAAAAAAGAATAATAATAATAAAAAAAAAAGAAAATTGATGCCAAGGAACATAAACTTGAAGCACCAAAAATTCTTAACGATGAAAAGACACATTATTTTTATATATTTTTTTTTGTCATTCAATTAAAATATTTGAGAACACAAATTACTTGACCGCAGAATAACGAGAATTTCATAATAATATTTTCAATGAAATATGTATTAAAAAAGAAAATCATTACATTAATCATTGTACATTGTATTATTATTCTTTTTTTCTTGAAGAAACTTGAAGAATGATGCAAGATTAAATTTCCCAATTTCTTTCATATTATCCATCGAATTTTAATTAGGCTTTCTGTTTTTATTCATTCCGATTACTAAATCAAAATTGTTTGTTTATTTTTGAAATTTGTATTTATTAAAAATTGGGAAACAAGGGATTTTTTAGTGTTTCAATTTTTTCTATTTTCACATGACATAGATTTTTGTCTTTGTGGTAGTTATTCGCGTCATTTATAACTCAATTATTTATAAGTATTTATTTTATTTATTGTTATCCGTTATTATCCATTATTAATTAATTAATTTTTTTTATTTTACTTGATGAAAACGTCATTAGTTTAAAAGATTCGGGCAGTTCCTGTTGCTCATGTTTTACCAAAAATGAAAACCATGAAATACCAATAAAGGGTTTACTAAAATTTCATCAACGATCGCATGTTTTTTGTTTTGTTTACTATATTTAAGCATAAATGCAAATAAATCCTAATTATATAACCTTTATCGAAAGACCTGTTAGGCAACACTTTATGCAGTAATTCTATTCCTAGTTGCGTAATAATTTTCATTATATAATATATTTATTAACCAATTTTAGAAAAGTTAAGACGAATTTTTGGAGATTTTATTCTTTAATTTCTTTCCGGAAAATTAATTTCTCATTATACGCAAGTTTACTAAAATAAATAAATGAAATTTATCATAAGATATAAGAAGTAAAAAAAACTTGTCTTCAAATGTATTACTCGAAATTAATAATTAACAGATCAACTATTTTTTAATAGATAAATTAATAGTTCTTATTCGTTCTTCATTATATTCATTATTGATTTAAATTATATAAAATTAATAATGACAAATAATGCGCATAACACGGAATGTAAATTCCGGTATTCTTTTGTCGATCTAATTGCCTTGTTGTCGAAATATAAAATTTTTTCTTGAAATAAAATTATCGAATAAAGGCGTAACGGAGTAATATATTTAGTAAATTTAATGTATTAAATTTCCATTGTTTCGTCATTTTTTTAAATTAATTTTGATGCCGCAGTCGCAGCAAAGTCTATTTAATCGTTTGAACCAATTTCTTGGTAATGGGACACCAAACGTGATAGATGTCTATAAATGTCATAAGAACATCAGAAGAGCATCACATGGAATCACAAGAACATTAATAAAGCGAAATCATAATAATTAAAAATGAAAATAGAATATGGTTTTTTTTTGGGAATCAGATTCTATTTCTCATCTGTTGTCATTCGTTCCATAAATAATAATAAGTATAATAAAAATAATTATAAAGACCAATCCTTTTGTATTTTCAAACCAGCTTTTGAAAAGAAGCAATCCTCCTGTAAATATTTCAAATCCTCGATCAAATGTTTCGAAATTCACCAGGCATAGCATTTATAGCATAGCAATTATTTATAAATACGTCTCTAAAAGCGCATTCCCTCTTTTAAATGTACCTATGCTCCAGTCCCATCCACTAATAACATTTATAAAATTACCCTCTATAAATTTCTTCTGTAAAATTTCCGTTAATTCTGGGTGAAATTGACTATATATATATATAATTGATTTTGCTAATCTTCGAATTCAAACTTCTGGAAAGTTCTAAATAATCAATTTAAACATTATAATAATGATTTTAGGCAATCGTCATGAAACCTTTGTCGTCATTATCAATTTTTTATTCTCGCTATTAATTTGTATAAATTTTTTCCTCCCCTCCTTCAATTGACATAAAATTATATTTCTCGATTAAATGAATAGGGCTGCTCACCAATGAAAGATCCAGATGGAGCATTTAGATATTATGCTCTAAACATTTTTTTTAATTTCTAAAGCCATCATGTGTTTCAAGGATGATAGAATTCATCAAATATGATTTCGAACTAATGATTCCTCACGAATATGTTATTGAAAATATTGTGACGATTATATATTTTGATGGTACAGATATATTGAATGATTTTCTTGATAGAATAACTTTTATAGGATTTACCAATAGATATTCTGAACCTGGTAAAGATTCTCAACAGATGACAATGTCACAATTGGTTGGCATTTAAAAGGTTGTGATTTTATTAATAAATTTCAAAGTTTGGTTTAAAAGAAGTGATAATACTAATGCTTTTCTTGAAACAAAGTTAAATCCTTACTCTTATGGATCATCTTTTAGATAAATTAGGATGAATGAATTCTTTAATTATTTCTTTAATTATTAATTTAATTATTAATGGTTATTTATAATGCATAGATATTCTACGGGGTAAGAAATTTATATTATGATATAGATAATTCTGTCTCATGCTTTTTGCAATACAATAGGAGAATAGGAGTTCTTGTTTTACATACAATTTTGTTCTTTACGAAATAACGATAAATAATTTATTCTAAAAGAATCTCTACGGTAAATATTCGTTTTGAAAAAAGTTACCATAAAGATCCCCCCAAATATTTGGAACAATTGCTTCTTCTTGTTCAGAAATTAGTTGAATAAAATTTTCATTAGAAAAATCCTTTAACAAATTTTGTGTTGATAGATAAATTTCTTTATCGTCAATTTCATAATTAACATTAAAATTAATTTCATTATTAGTTGTTGCTATTGGGGATGATGATGATGTAGAAGGAATTATATTATGTGATGATATTGATGTAGATACCGGGTCGTGAGATTTATCAAAAGATTCGTTGTAAATTTGATTATTACTTTGTTTAATATCTTCGTGATTCAAAGGTTTACCACAAAATCCATCAATAAATATAAATGGTCGTGATCGAGAAGAAGAATCTGATTGAAAATTATTATATAAATCTTGCTGGCGCATATCTTTCAATATTCTATAAACTTCTCGTGCAATTTCTTTATAAGCATTTTTGACATGTTGTGAGGCAATTTTCCAGGATGCACCAGCGAGAGGTGATACATCAATCATTTTATATTTACATTTTTGAACTTTTAATTGATTAAGATATGCTTTTCGATAAATAAAGAAAGCATTAGGACTTCTGGCTGATAGTCGTTCTGGTCCTCGTTGGTTAATAATTTCTTGAGGCGTTATTTGAGGAGGATAGGGAACTTCAATAATATTTGAACTTAGATTATTCAACATTATCAAATATGTGTATTTTCGATATTTTTATATATTTTTTAATATTGTTTATATAATTTTATATTTTTTTTTCATACTTGTATTTATAAAATATATATATAAATATATTTTGGAGTAGAGAAGAAGAAAGATGGATTATTTATATATTTATTTAAAAGTTTATCATAAGATCTAGAATCTATAAATTAGCCAACGGAGTTTGAGAATAAGTTTATTTCCGTATCAAATTTATATTAAAATTATTTAGTGGTCATACTGGTATTCACGATGAATTATATAATGTATTGTATTGCATAGATAATGGGTTTATTTATATCTATCGTATTTCAAATAAACGGAAGCAATTGGCTAAAAGATAATAATAATATGTACCTGGAAAAGATAAGAAGGAAAAAAATTTCAAACAAAAAAAAAATATATATAAGATAAGAAGGAAAAAAATTTCAAACAAAAAAAAATATATATATTTCACTAGTTTTTAATTTATCTAAATATAGAGAAATTTTTGGAAATGCAAACGCGAAATTTATTTAATACATAAAATCAATAATAACCTTTCTTTTTATTCATCAACAAAAATGCAGAATAAAATTTATCAATTTCATTTCAACGGAATCTATTTTCCCTTGTATTTTTTTTCACATTAAAGATTATGAATAAACTCATTTTACCCACGTACAATCAATTAGGTTCTTTATTATCATTACATAATTTTATTTATTTTTATTAGAATAGAAAGATGAAAGATAAGTTTGCGGGGAATTCAATACAGGTTTCATAAATTACAATCGATTGATTTGTAGAAGAAAAGGAATTTTTTTTTTTTTTGTGGAAATGGATTTCTATTTTTCTCGAAAGATGTTTGAAATTGGAAAAAGAACGTGTTTTTCTGGCAAAACGCATTTGTGTGGCTGAAGTGGCTGAAATATGCATGTGCGTGCTGGAATAAGATAAATAATGATACACCAACATCATCCACAAGAGCCACAGTACGGAAATAGTTTAAACCAAAAAATTTTTCCTTGTGCGTGTGTCTGTGTGTGCGGTATTTAAAAAAAAATCATAATACTTTTTTTTTGCTGCAAAAAAAACTATTGTCACATTCATTAAAATCTTTTTGGCTTGTCGAAAATGGGAAAAATCAATGAATCCAAAAATTCTATTTATAAAATTTTTTGAACTGTTTTTATTGGTCAAATCAATTTTTTGGTTATCATATGGCTGATTTGTCTCACATCGACGTTTTTATTAAATTTCATATAATACCCTAAAAAATACATATTTATTTTTTTTTACGAAATAAAAGCTCGAGTCACCTAATCCCAGCAAATTTTGCATCCTATATTTAAAAATTGTATCTACTCTTTCTATATTAGGTTAACTTTGTAAATCTAAACACTTAAAATTTAGAACTTCAAATTACGATGTTAAAAATTATATTTTGATTATAATATAAAAAATTCAAAACAACAAAACAAATAAAAAATTAAATAAAAAAATTCTTTAATGGAAGAAAGTAATGAAAGTAACGATTATAATAATGAAGAAATAACTTGGGATCATGAATTGGATGAAAGAGATATAATTATATTTAATAAAAAAAATTAATTTTTCGATTAAAATTTAAATTCTAATTTGATCAAAATAATAATTCATCTTGTAATGCCGGCCATAAATAACATGATATTTACAATTCAAATTTGTCACCCTAATATTAATAGTTGCTGGGATTAGGTGACTCGAGCTTTATAAAATTCTAAAAACGTAATTTTAATAAAAATGCGATTTCGATTCGAAAACAAATTCCCAACAAAAATCCACCGTTCTTTGATGTCGTCGCGAAGAAAAATAAAAAAATAATTTTGTGACAAAATCGAATGAAAACTTCCCGAATTTTTTAAATTTAAATTTCCTTTTTTAAAAATAACATGTGCACGCGGAGAACGATATTAACTATATTTACATGTACTTGATCTTATAAGGCATATGTTCTTAATTTCATAACTTAATTTCATAACTTAATTTCATAACTTAATTTCATAACTTAATTTCATAACTTAATTTCACAACTTAATTTCATATATTGATTTCATAGTGTTCTTAATTTAATTGAGGAATGTTTTTTAATTAATAATTTAGTCTTCGTGATTTATGAACTTTCTAAAATTTCGATTAACCACGAATTCTTCAAATTCGTGATGGGGAAGAATTAACTTGAGATATCTATCTTCCTCGTCTTCTGATCCAAAGTAAGGAAAGTCAGGACGAAAGTCAAATGATCTTGAACAATAAATGGATCTGTGCGAATCGGTGAAATTATGTTTTCTTTTTTTAATTAACAATTCGTTTACTTCATCTGCTTTATTTTTATATTCATCTTTGATAGGCTTAGGTAAGTTTCTCCAAGAATTAGCGATAGGTTTGGAAATGTTTCCCCTCACTTTTTTTCCATGTTTTTTAAGTGTTTTGCAACACACTTTTCGATATATCATAAAGCCATTTGGAGGTCTGCGATGAATATTATCTCTTATTTCGTCTACCATCTTTTGGGCATCTATTTGTGAGGGTGGAGGAATAATATTATTAAGGTCATTTTCGTTAAATTCATACATTTCCTAAGATAATAGAGTTGATGGTAAAAGTCAATTGAAGATGGGACCTCAATGTTGAAAAGTTGAACTTTAGAAGGAGTAATTTATACAGAATTTTTATTCCTAGGAAACACGATTGCGTGATTTTTTTTTTTTAATGTTTATTGCAACGAACACCAAATTAATTAAAGAGTATTTCATAATAACTATTATATATTCATTTAAATCTTTAAATATAAAGACATGAAAGATATTTTAGTTGAACATTTAATTTTAATGCTTTTTTAAATCTATTAAGTTTCCAAAGATATAATCAAATGAAGATGCATTATTGCATTAGTAATAAATAAAATGAATAGAACAAAAAATAGAATTTTTTTTTTTGTATTTTATTTTCCTTTTCCTTTGATCTTGATTTCAATTATAGAATAATCGACTCGAAATGGTAGGCATAATTTTGTATAATTATACTTAAGGAAAAGATAAATTGTAATGACGTGAAAATTTGCTTATTACTTTGTTAAAACATTTTTACCAATAATACCAGTATAGTAATTTGTAATGGCAAAAATTACATTTATTATTGATTATCGTGTAGAAAAAATTTGACATAACTGGGGTATTCGGAGATCATTACCTAATTTCCTTAGTAATTTCCTTTCTAAGAATTCTGAGTATCAAAAAAAAAAAACGTGGGCAGAGACGAAATGTTTATAAAATCAATTGGTCTTATAATAGTTTATAAGACTTGATCGGATAACTCTATCCGTAGATTATAACTTGTAAAAAAAAAAAAATTACTACTAAAAGATTCTTTAGTATACAAATATAGAATAACAAATAATTAAGGAAAAAAGAAAAGTATTTTTAGAATAATATTATATATATTGTTTTGTAAATTTGGAAATTTGAAAGAAAATTTGAATTCTCTGCGGATTTTGAAGTATCGTAAAAAAAAATAGATTATATGTATAGATTTTAACTTATAATTATAATATTCGTGATATTTAATTTGTAATTATTTTTCTTAATTAGCTAACAAAGTATTTTATAATTTTTTAGGTAAGCTTTTGTTAGAATTATTTAAAAAAATTATTATATAAAGGCTTGAAATTTTTTGAAGTTTTGGAATTGGAATTTTCAGCAAAAAATTTCGGTATAAATATTTTTATAGCCATTCTATGAAAATATGAATAATAATTTAATACTCGAAAGTTCTTATATTATTCAACTCCCATTTCCACCCGAAATTACGGCTAAAGATTTCATCAATCGAAGAAATCCGGATCGATTCTCAGCAAAAGGTCCCAATGCGTTTTTCATATTTCGTAAAGAAATAGTCTCATATCTAAAAAAAAATAATTTAAAATTCAAAATGCAAGAAGTGTCTGCGATTGCCGGGAGGTCCTGGAAGGAATCACCACCTCACGTTAAAACGACATACAAATTAATTGCAGAAGAAGTTGAAATACTCTTAAATAAAGTTCGTAATAAGCTGAATTATGCAACAGAAAGAATGAACATGTTTCCGATAATTCAACATCAATTTGTTGATTTGTCATCACAAACCCAATTCTATGAACAAAATTTATATACACCCGAATTTGAATACGAAAGTATTAACAGCGAAAGTATTATTGACGAAAATACTGTTGAAGAAAATATTAATCCGCCGGTTTTTCTTGAAAATTTTGACTTAGATTATTTGGGATATTTCTATTTCAATTTTCAAAAGGAAAACAACGAAAACATCGAAAACAGCGAACTGGATATAATATATGAATGGGGGGATATGATAAATAATTAAATTTACGATATTTTTCTATTATATGATCTTTATTGTTTTGTATTGTGTAATATTTAAGATATTTAACTTTTTTTCTTGAAAATTTGACATTTGATTATTTAAAATTAAAACTAATATCCGGATTTTATTGAGTTTCCGGAGATGTAAAATATCTGAATGGGGGAATATGATAAATGATGAAAATTTATAATAATATTTAACATTTTTGATTACTAAAATTTTTTGAAATTTATGACATTTTCTATAATTCATCATTGTTTTTATGCTTTTATGACCAAAAATTAAGAAAAACATCATTATATGTATTAATTAAGATTTATGTATAGAAACTTTAATAAATATTAGTTATTATATTATAAGATTTATATTAACCACGTGATTTTAATATAGATTTGATCGTCATGTTAAACAATTATTTACATCCCTTAAACGGTAGCGACGTCACAAGTTACTAATAAATTTGCCCGCAATTCACATGATTTACCGTTTAAGGGATAAGTTTATGGTAAATCAATTATAATTTTTTTTTTTTTTGCTTTTTGAGGTCATTCTCAATCTTCAAAGAAATCAAAAAATAGATCGATTTTAAAAACAAGAACAACAAATCAAAGAGATTTTTTTTTTACTAAATAATTTATTTTAAAAAACCAAAAAGAGGATAATTACATAATTTTTTGTAAATTTTACACTATTTAGGCAACATAATAAATATTCTAAATTTTTAATTTTTTTTATAAAGAATATGTTAATATATGTTTAAGAACATATATTGATAAAGTTTGAGACTTTTAATTAATTGCGGGGCGATTTTGTTAAAATTTTGCTAAGTTATAATGTTTATAATTATTTTATACTAGATCAAAAATTAACGGACATAACTATTAGCAATTAATAATAAATTACATATTATTAATAACTATGCTTTAAATTAATTTCGATAAAAGAAGCCAAAAGTATACATAATGGTAAATGCATAGGAGTCAATAAATGGATGGAACTGAAACATGAGACACATATTTTCTTGAAAATCTGATATTTTATTTCTGTTTAATATATTTACATTACTTAATTATTCGATTCTTTTTTCTACTTGAAATTAAATAAATGCATAAAAATAAAGATATAAGCCTTTATATAAATATATTCTGTGAATACTATTATCATAAAAAACTTTGTAATTTTGGGAATATTTGAATTTATTAAAAATACTATATTACTGTTATATTCAGTAGTTTATATTGTCAATATCTCAAAGAAATTTTTAGTAGCTTATTATGTATCACATGATTTCTAAAATATTGTTCGTGTTGTAAAAAATTGTACCTTTTATTTGTTTTTTAATGTAAAAATACTCAAAATATTAAATTATGTTACCTGTCCATGTGACAACTGGTATTACAGAATTGTTTTTGTTTGATCCAATTATCACTAGACATATGTTCTATGCACTGAACTGTTTTAGAATTAGATTGCACAATTGCACAAATAATTTGAATATTTATTAAAAAATAGTATTCTAATTTTTTAAATGTCAATTATGCGTGAAAAACTCTTTTTTAATTTTAGTCTTACATTACCTGTTTGCGACGAGAAGATTTATTCCTTGGCATTATATAAGTGAGTAATAATTTATTTTTTCTATTTTTCTTCGAATATTTTCTAATATTTTGAAAATTGGAAGGGGCTGTGCCAACAAATACTTTTATGATAATATTGTTTTTCTTTGTTTGAATTCTTGATGGATGGTTCAAACTTCGTTGATCAGAAATCTGATACAATGTTCGAATTTAGACAATCATGATTATCTTTTACACGTTCTCCTATTTTGGGATTCGGTTTTTGGATTTGTTCTAAACCTTCTTTGAATAATTAATTTAAACAATTTTAAATAATTTTAAATAAAAAAAAAAGCGAATATTATTTTCTTATTTAGTTAACCGAATTCAATTATGTGGTGTGACATCGGTAATTTATGTTCTGCCTCGAAATGATCTTTAATATTCCGAGTGAAAAAAAAAAAACCAGCTAAACCTGATATCTCATAGAACTTGAAAATCAAAACATACGATTTTTTTTTTCTGTGGGAAAAACATATTTATCATTTCCTTTTTTTAAAGTTTTTTTTTTTTCAACATCTAAGAATTTGAATAATGAGAATTACATTAACCAAAGATTGGGATTTGATTGTAATGCAATATTAGACAATAATACTAGTTATTAGAATGATTTGTGGTTTACGTTCTCATTAATTCCTAACTTTACTGGTCGTAATACTTTCTAATTGACCACAAAAAATTACAAAAAAATGAATTTCCAAATAAAACAAATGGCTAAATTTGTAAGAGGTACGAATATATGCAAAAGAATAAAGTATGAATATATGCTTATGCTTAGAAAAAATAAAGTTAATAATATTATTTTATTTATTTATATTTATTGTTTTAACATATTGATTGTTTTATAATTTTATTTATTTTATCACTAATAATTAACTATATAAAAGCCGCGGGCATCCTGTTCAATACAAAAACCAAATATCCAAAAAATAAAAAAATAAAAAAAAAAATAAAAAATGTAATAAATTTTCTTTTATTCTTTTACGATATTTTATTTTATCGACACTTTTTTTTTTTAAAAATTACTGAAGTATCGTCGTAATAATTCTTCATACATCTTATACATTTTTTTTTCTTCGTTTATTAGTATTTTCTTTATCACGCAGTCTGGATTTCGTTATTCGCTTTATATATTTTAAATTTCGTTCGTAAATATAATAAATATAATTAATTTCAAAAAAAGTAGGAAAATCCGAATTTTATTTCTTTCAAAATTTTTTGGCTAAATCCATCACAAATTTTTTTTTTTTTTTAAACGAAACTATTTTTAACAATTCATTTTTAATAAATTAATATTCCAAACGTAAATCCTTTATGAAAGGAAACCCTGTCGACTTCTTTAATGAGCATTGCTCACGGATTTTCAACTTCAGATCAAAACGTCATTAACCTAATTTGTATTTTTAATTTTTTACATTTTATATTTTAAATTTACCAAATACCTTTATTAATCGACCGAATTTTTATTTAATGTCTTTTATCGGCTAGCTGGACTTGCATCAAGTTTTTATTATCAAATAATTTTTTTTTTCTTTCTTAATCTAGTTTTACTTAGTAACTAAAATTTTCTTCCTTTTCATTTAAAAACCTAGTCCAACAATGTATATAATTCTTTTGCATGGACAACTCTTGCATTTTTTTCATTTTTCTTTACCGGTTAAACATATAGACCATTCAAATAATAATAATATATATATACGAGAAATTAATTTAATGATTTTTTAAAAAAAAAAAAATTTCTTCAGAAAAAAATCTTCCTTTCATTGTAGAAAGAGAAGAGAAGAGAAGAAAAAAACATATATATAAATTTAAAAAATGCGCATATATAACAAAGCAGATTATTATTGTTAGCAAAATATTTGCATTATACATTTTTATATAATACTTACATATATCACATATACTACTTATTTCATATACCACATATACTACTTATTTCATATACCACATATACATATTCGCCTATAAATATACTATTACTACTGTATACCTTAATTGAAATATAATTCCCGACAAAAATTCCCCACCGCGTAGTTGTTCAAAAAGAAAGAAAACTGCCGGAATTTTTTATTATTATAATTTAGACTACCTTTCCACCAATAACTTTTAAGTTATTGTTTTTTTTTTGACTACTATTGACTACCTTTCCTACCTTATATTCAAGAGATTGAAGAGATATATAATTGTCTTATTTGACATATCTCTCTTTTGATGAATTGGCTCTCTTTCATCAATAATTTCAACAATAATTAAAATTTTCATTTTGAATGTTTCAATTTTTGAAATTTTACCTCTTGAATAATTGAGAGATTGATATTAATTTATTGATCTTTCTATATTGACTACTAAAGACTACCTTTCCACAATTTTGGTGAGTAATAGAAAGTTGTAATTATTATTATAATTTTCAATTTTCAATTTTCATATTCGCCTTTTTTCTATCTTATAAATATCAAAGATAGTGTTTTGACGTATTACGGCAGTTCGATTTTTGAACGAGACAGAAACAATTTGAGACATTATTTTGAGTGGTAATGAAACGTCAATATAAAACAAGAAACAATGTTGACGAAATTAAAAGGAAGCGTATCTCTAATGACTACCATGACAACAGGATTAATAATGATGATAATGAAAATGATAATTTAATTATAACTTCTTCAACGATAAGTGTAAATATACCACTCGAAAGCATAGTCCATTCAACTATTTATACAACTTCAGAATTACTACCACGGAATGAACTTCTATCACAAACGGAGCAAATGAGAGGATCAATAATGGCAACTCCAAGTCCAATTAACCGATTAGGAGAAGATTATCCAGAACAAAAAGAAGGTTTTAAAAATTCAACTCCAACATCAACACCAACATCATCAGCAACGTTGCCATTGCCACTCGCTCAAAGTACTTTTAATATTTTTGCTATAGTGGGTACTATAGTAACAATAATAATTATAATTATAATTATGATTACCATTATACAAAAATCTATATTTATAAAAGAAAATGATGATTGTCATGAAAGAAATAGATTTTCATTTTTTTGGAGGTTTATGAAACATAATAATAATAGAGATAAATTACCTATAATGGCTTCAATTAGTAATAATACAGACAGTTCTTCAGAACAACGCTTATCAGTGATATCTTCCTCTAAAGGATTAAGAGATTCACAAGTGCAACAATTTGATTTAATAGATAATAATAATGATTCCGGTAATGAAATTACGAATGAAATTGATGAAGAGATTTACAAAGCAATAAATGAAGATAAAATTGAAATAGAATCATTGGCTTCATGTGGTTCGGATACGATAGATTTGAGACCTTTAGAATCACCTAATTGGGATGAATGTATGGAATGACTTAATATCCTTAATATCCGGCTCAGTACATCACACAAATCATATGTGTATATTTTAGTAGTACATTTTAATGATGATGATGTATTTTAATGATGTATTTTAGTGGTATATTTTTTAGTGTATTTTGATTGGGCACATATTTTATTATTTATCAGGATACACTTAATATATATATATATATATATAATGTTAAATCCTTCTAACAATAATAATAATGTATAGTGATTTTATTTTAGCGTATTTCTAATAAATTAGCGATTTATTTTTATTATAGTAGTAGTTTTACTGAGTAAAATTACTTTTTTTTTTAAAAAAAAAAATCTTATTTCGACAAAACTTTCCGTAAAAATCAAGTTTTTTTCAATTTATTACATTAAATCGATTATTAAACATTTTTAACGTTACCTTTTGTTTAAGAATAATTCATGAAATAAAATTTCTTATTACACACGAAAAATCTTATTTATTGACTTTATTATGAACACGAATTCAATTTCGTGAAAGTGAAGTGCTTCTCATGGTGTGAACAATGTTCTTTTCCAATGATATATACACATATTCTCGGGATCTAAACATTGTACTTTGGCTTTTTAGTACTACCACTTTGTACTGGTAGTACGTACATAATCAAAAAAGAAACCTTTGCATTGTTCAAATTATCACGTGTGTAAATTGTGTAATGTGAAAGATTATCATTCAAAACAATAGTTACGTTCGTTTCGTTCTTCATTCTGCAACCTTCTACAACCGTTAATAATGTTTTTTTCAACAACATTTTTTGAGCTTTATCAAGATTTTTTAGATTCCATATTTTTCCAAAGAATTTTTGGGTGGCTGATATCAATTTGCCTGAACTTATTTCTTATCATAAAGAAGAAAGATCGATTCGAGAGGAATGATAATAATAATAATACTATGAATCGAGTGGAAATGTTCTGTTTGATATTAAGTGTTTTAAATACTATTTATGTCTGGACCAAACAAAAGAAATATCGCTTTTTTGGAAGAGATCTTTTACAAAGACCGAGAGTTGCTAACGCAAGACTGATTGATATCAATCTACCATATCTCGCACAAAATATGTTTGGAGATTATATGTATGAATTTTAATCAATTTATAATGGTTTAATTTAATACTATTTGATAATTACTTGATAATTACTTGATAATAACTCGATAATTACTTGTAATTATATATTATTTATATTATTTATATTAATGGGGAGTGACAAAAGAATACTAATAAATATTTTTAAAAATATTTGATTATTATTATTATATATATACATATATATTATTATTATTATTATTATTATCATCATCATTTATTATTATTATTAGGATTCGAAAATTTTACGAAGTTTCAGCTGACCTTCAGTATAGAGGAGAATATGTTTGGCAAGTTAGTGTATGGGATCCCAACGAATTTACACTTAATTTACATTGTGGAATATCACCTGTTCACATTGGAATCATAATACTCATGCAACCCGATTATTGGATCTATTATATCGGATTATTAATACTCTTAACTTTTCAAATGTATATAAATATCAATAAATATGCATCATTGGTTAAAGATAGGCAAGCGATATATGGAGAAGTTCAAAGAGTATATGATGCAAAATTTGTTAAGGGAAAGAATAAAGTTCCTATCACGAAACAATCCATTTCAACACAAACCAATGCATTTGATGCATTTGATATAAACATGGCACAAAATGATCAAGAAATGAATCAATTATTTATGAATTTTCGAGATATAGATCCATGGGCGAATGATTCTACTAATTCATCAACGGTAGATTAAATAAAGGTAATTATTGAGAATTGATTATTTGTCTGTTATTATTGAGAATCGATATATTATATAATAAAAATTAGACTGAATATGACGAATATATATATATTTTTTTAATATTTATACAAAAATTAGAATTTAGATTTCTATCGGAGTAGAGAAAATATAAGGTTGACATAAGGTAAATTATTTAACTTACGTTTTTGTTTGGGTTATTATTATTTTTTTATTATTATTGAAATAAGCAGTACGTTAAGAATTCTCAATAGAAAATTTTGTTTATTCTTTATATTATTAAACAGAAAATTTTGTTTTTTTTTTTATGTTATAATAATCAATACGATTAGAAATGAATTAGGAATGATTATTTTCTTACGCCTTATGTATTACGCCTCGTAGTAATTAACTACTCGGCATTTCCGTATATATGTGTATGTGTGTACTTGTGTGTATGTGTGTGTGTTTTGTATCGTGTTGTATCGATAACAATATAAGCAATATAGGTATGAAAATTTTTTAAAAATTTCGTATTTTATTTAAATGAAATTTAATTTCATATTTTATTAAATTTTATTTAAATTTTATTTAAATTTTCGTTTCTTAAATACATTTGTTCCAAAAATCAGGATTTTTAAAATTGTTAACATTAGATAATAATAATATTATTATTATTATGAATTATAAATTTTTTCGAAAAATAAAGTTTGATCTCATTAAAAATGTATTACCCATTATTGGTAATTATAATAATTATAATAACTTATTTAAATAAAGAAAACTTTTGGTGTCTAAAAATATCTGATCTTTTTTTTATTATCTGAAGAGCTATTTCATTTAACCTATCATCTCAATTATAAATGTTCGTAATAATTATAATGATTTATAAACTTATAATGACTTATTTAAATAAAGAAAACGTTGATACGCTGTCGAAGTCACCAAAATATCTAGTTTTTTTTATTATCTGAATTTCGTTAACTTATCATCCCAATTATAAATTTTCGTTAATAATAATAAAAAATTATTATAATAACTTATTCAAATAAAGAAAACGTTGGTACGTTGTCGAAGTAACCAAAATATCTAGTCTCTTTTTTTTTTTAATTATCTGAAGAGATATTTCATTAACCTTATCTCAATCACCACACCCGCATTAAAAATTGATTAATGAATAAATAAATAAATATTAGCCATTAAAGTTATCAATTAAAAGAATTTATTTCGAAGATAAATTCTTTTTTTTGAATTTTTTGACATTATTTTTTATTTCTCTGAAATCCTAATCCCACACACGACCGCTTTTAATTCTAAAAATTGAGCGTCACCTAGAGGCAGTGCAATACTAGGAACACTCGTGGGCAGGAGTATAGCAAGCCATTGACTCCAAACCCTATTTACAAAAATTAGTTTAATATCAAAGTTGCACAGTGTACAACATTTCAGATATTAAGCTGAAAAGAACAGATACTACACTTGATCTTAGCCAAAAGGCTTGAGAGGATGAGGAACAAAACTTGTTAGGGGAAGGGATTTTATAAGTGTTTCGGAGAATTTTAGAAATGTGGGATTGATATTCTTATATTTTAATTGGTTTCATTTTTTTTTGTCCGATCACACGATCATGTGAATTTAATGAATTTAATGAATGATGCAATCAACGTTAATCTGTTTATTTACCCATTAACGGGTTAAAGTGTTAAAGTGGAAAATATTGTAAAATTAATATTTTCTCATCAATAGGGTCTTGGGGTACGACAACATTCTCCTACGGAATCTTTTTTAATAGTGTGAATTAAAAAAGAACAATATCTTTTTTACATATTTTTATTGTAAATTATATTTTCATTTTTTGTGCGACCAATTGATTTATCATTTTTATCATTTTATCATTTTTATCATTTTTATGTTTTTTATGGAGACAATGAAATACTAGAAGAGATTCATAAATTTCTTTTTTCTATATAACAAATGAGGTCTGTGCAGTGATGATTTACAAATTAGAAAAAATTTCAAGAATTGAGATTTATGAAAAGGAGAATTGCTTATTATAGAAATACCAGCACAAACTGAAGAAGAATGAATGATAACACACCGTAAATAAATTAACCGAAGAAATGGGGAAGAAATTTTTGTAAATAAGTTTAGAGGCTTCTTTAAACCAATTTATTATAAATAATGTAATTCATTAAAAAATTTTAATAAAATTTATTTAATATAATTAATTAAAGTTTTGGATTTAAAAGTTTTTATTAAATATTCAAGTTTATATAAATAATTAATTAAAAAGTTTTGATTTTAAAATATTATTCATTTAAATATAAAAGTTTATTCAAAATTTGGATCTTAAAGCTTTTTTTTTTTAAATACATTCAAAATCTACACATAAATTTTTTTGTTATTCATTTTTAACTCTTATATTATCTAAATTAAAATATCTTCTGTTATTTTTAGAACCTTTAAAAATTTATGATTGCATTTGATTTTTGGTGAAATAAATAAATCGAAATATTTTAAAAAAACATCTAAAATACATGCTATAAAAATACTTCTTGACTATTTTAAAAGTTTTAAATACATCAGGTTAAAAAGAGCGAAGATATAATATTATATTGATCAAAATCCACAGTATATTGTAAATAATTGTCTTTGATGTGAAGCAATCTTGAGGAAACAGACTTGCCCATTTAGTAGTAAAAGCTGGTTAAAAGTCTTGCTTGCACTCAATTATATTGCATGTGATATTACGTTTCCACTTTCGAAATCAATCACATCCAATTTAACCCTATAAGTTATATGTAATTGTATATCATATGAAAAGTCGAATTCTTTCCAAAATCGTAATATTTATGTAAACCCTTTTTTTGTATGTGGCTAAAGAATAGTTTAAATCGTATTGGAAATAAATATATATATATAGTAATCTCAAAAAAATTTTTTTTTGATTTCTTGAAAATTTTAATTTCTAATTTATTTATTTTTTATTAAATAATAAAAATGGCAGCAGCAATTTTTCCAGTTCTTTGCTTAAAAAATATTTTTCATCATCTTTCTGAACTTGATCACCAATCACAAAGGACATGTGTAATGTTAAATCGTCACTGGTGTTCAAATTTAACATCAGAACTTTGGAGAAATCCTTTTGATTTCTTTTTAGAAGATGAAAAGAAAGTCAAATTAATTGATATTTATCTTAAATGTTTACCACGAGATGTTCAAAAAAGACTTAACCTTCCTATGATCAATAAAAATTATAATAAAACAGCTTTTAATTATCCATCATTCTTACATGAATTTGATCCGGAATTAATATTAGATTTTATTAGAAAATGGGAAAATAAAAATATGAAATTTAAAAAATCCACCAAAGTTTCAAAAATAATGACAGAGATTAAAAAATCCTCAAAAATTTTCCGAATAATCAAGAAATTGTTAATTAAAAAAAGTAACAACAACAATAATAATGATAACAATAATAATTATAATAATGATAATGATAACAATAATGATGACTACAACAATAACAATGATGATGATAATAATAATAATAATATAATAACAACAAATAATATTTTCGACAAAATTAATTATCATAACAATAATTGTAATATGATATTTGAAGAATTAATTAAACATATTATAATTTATAATGGTGGAATACAAAAAATTACATTTATTGGATATCACAATTTTAATTTCTTTAAACTTCCAAATGCAACAGAAATATTTTCAAGAACACGAGAAATTAGTTTATACGTAGGAACTAGTTTAGAAATTAAAACCTTAACAGATTTAATACAATCAGTAACTTTATTATTACGAATTAATCATATTAAAACTTTAGATATTAATTTTGATAAATATGATGATGATGTTGATGGTGATGAGAAGAGAAATATAATTAAAAATTTAGTGGAGAAATTTTCACAATTCATTGAACAACAACGAAATTTAGAGATCGTGAAAATCAAATGTATAGTAGAAGAATTTTATACATTATGGAAAAGTATTTCAATTCATTATAAGACATTAACTAAAATTAATTTTGATGGAATGGATTTTAATAAAGATTGGGCATTTCCACTTGATGAATTAGAAAAATTTATAAATTTAGAACAATTATATATAACAAATTGTGTAAATTTTAAATTTAAAATTAATTCTTCTTTTTCCTCATCATTATCACGACCATCATCACGACCATCACCACCATCACCACCACCACGATTATCATCATTATTATTATCTTCTTCTTCTTCTTCTTCATCTCTTTCATCTCCTTCTCGTCGTTCCCCTTCTTCTTCACCTTCATCTTTTAATAAATTAAAAATTATTTCTATAAAATTTTGTGATGGATTTCCTTCTATTTTCTTTAATGCGGTAATTGCACAATCTCAAAAAACATTTGAAATTTTAGCATATGAAGGAATTAGTGATTTTTATTTATTTTATTTTTCTGATAAAAATACTAATTTAACCATAAAACAATTATTTTGTATATTGAGATAGAATTTTTAAACTTAAATATATATATTAAATAATAAAAAAATAACTGACTAATAATCAATTAAATAATAATTATAAAATTCTTGATGAATCATTAATCATTATCTCTGCATTTAATAATAACTGGTATATTATTCATTTGCTATTATTAAAAAAAAAGAAAAAAAACGCGCACTTTAGAGGTGAACACGAAAGAGATCATTGTTGATCATTATAGTGATACGTCATATATATCGTAAATTTGATTTCATTTCATTTATATAATTCAATAATTTACATAATACAGTTATTAACATTTATTACGCATTTATTATTACATTTATTATTATTACATTTATTATTATTACATTTATTATTATTACATTTATTATTATTACATTTATTATTATTACATTTATT
>CAJVPK010000196.1:0-50645 GCA_910592015.1 Diversispora eburnea | reverse complement strand
GTTTAATTTTTATCAACTGCAAAATAAATTGTTTAATAAAACATGACTCCGTTGGAATTAAAAAAAAAAAAAAAAAAAAAAAAAAAAAAACATATTCTTTCACGTTTCAAATTTAAATGGATTATCCTATTGGTTTCATTAATATTGGATTTTCTAAGACTATGGTATCTCATTTAATATAATGTATTCTTTAAAGTATTCTTGCTTACTACATTTCCAGTACATTAATTAAATTTTTCCTGTAATCATTCAGATGAATCACGTCGATTTTTGGTGATAACTATCTTGAGATATCACTTGTCATGTTTGGCTAATTTATTGGTTTCCCACTTCTTGGAGTGACAGAAATAGTGTCCTTTTCATGAATTTTAACTATAAAATTATGAGTAGCAATCTTTCCATACCCTTTTTTTTGAAATGGTCCTTTCTGAGTCACCAGCAAGATAAAAACTGATAACTTCGCCTCGTTTGAAATCCGTTTCTCTTGTTTTTTAAAATAATGATCAGGTATCACAAATATATTTTTATTTATTTTATTTTAAGTCACCCGATTGTAAAACCAGTTTTTATGTAAATTACAGGGATGGTCCTAAACTTTTGGGTCGGGAGTGTATCGTATGTCTTTATTTTTGATAAATAAATATTTAAACGTTTATAAATAAATCTAAAATAATCTATGATGATGCAATAGATGAGCGGAATGTAAACAATATTTATTTCTAAGAAAGATGATTATATAATAAAATATAAATTTTGATATCCTAATTAAATTCATACCCCACAACGTATTAAAGAATTAATTATATATTATTTATAATTCATAACTCTATTGCATAATTAAAATCATGTTCTTTAATTTTACAGTTATATAATGATATATATTTATAACGTAATACACTTTATTCAATTGCAAAAATAAATTACATCATTATTTTTATCTGATAATTTCTTTTAGGTATGTACTAGACCGAATTAACAAAAAAGAAAATATGGTTTTTTATATTTAGTTTCAATTCAGTTCAGACCAGAAGTTTCATATTGACCTTAACTGAATTGTTTCGAAAAATATGGGAAGGGTATAACATTTTATTGCAATTTATGTATGAATTGAATTTATAAAATAAAAAAAATAAAAATAATCGATTACAATTATTTTGTTACGACATTTGAACAATTAATCCAAAACTAAATTCAAATTTTATATTCTACCTTGCCTTCACACTATAATAATACATAGAAAGGAAAATAAAAATAATTTTTTTATAAATCTAATAAAATAATTATTTGATAATAAAACAAAAATGTAAAACATTAAAATGACCAAACTCAACTACATTTACAAAATACACGTGGGAGATTTTATTCTAAAGATAGATTTTCAATTGGATTTATGATTAAAGATTATGGAGGCATTAGATTCCACCAAGAGATTTTATTCTTTACCATAGGAATGCGTGTTAAAAGCATAGGAAAAGTCTAGATTTTGATTGACATATTACACAACTATTTATATTCGTTTTACAATTGAATTATGATCGTTCCTATGAAAAGTCACCAGATTTACTAATGAATAGTTATGAAACTTTGCAAATATATTTTTCAAAGCTTATTCTTTATATTTAACTAATTGGATCAATTGGATCCAATTCACCAAGGAGTTTACTTAGAAACATATTTTATGACAATAAACTATATAGACTATATAAAAACTATTACCGTTACAAGTAAGGTTTAATTATTCTCAAGTTTTATTAAATCATTTTATTCCATATAAAATATAAACAATTAACGTACATTTTATAAATATTTTAAGTTTAATAAAGCTCTATATTGAATATAATTAATTATTTCATATCACATTGTACTGTAAAAACATTTTTAGCGATAGATAGAAATTAATAAATTATTCACCGTTATCGACATAAAGATAGTTTAAGCGTAATGACATAATCAATTATAATAATTCATATTTACGGTGTAATTTTCAGTTTTAAATAAATAGTTATTATACTTTAATTTACATATAAATAGATTTTGTCATTAAAATACAAAAATATAAGATAAAATATAATATTAATATAAACTATTTGAATAATGAAATTATATTATCGAATTGAACAGTTTTAAATTTATTTTTTTAACAACCTTAAATACTTCATAGTCTACAATAGAAAAAAAGGTCATCATGAACAAAAAAACTCTAAATCTTGAGTAATTACAAAATCACACCTACCAAGTAAGTATTTTGACTATCACAATAGAGTAAAGTTACGCTTTGATTTTTAACTCTGCTGAGAATTGAATTTTGAATATTTTGAACGTATTCTGCGCACATTTTTATTTTTTCCATTTTTTCACAAATTAAAAAAAATAAAATAAAATATCATAGAATGTACAAAAATTAAGATGAAATATAAAATTTGTACGTAAAATTATTTAAATTATTTTGTCCATTTTTATACACAATTAAAAGCTCAAATGAGCAGATATTGTATATATAATAATAATAAAGTGTATTCATTTTATATTTTGATTGTAAATTTTTCCAAAAATAAAATGTTATGTTTTATGAATATAAGATAAGGTACATACATTAAATGAACGTTATATTTTATTTTCCTTTGATAATTTTGATTATTATTTTGATTATTATTTTGATTATTATTATTGTTATAAGAAATAAAATATTTTTGTTGTTTGTTGATGATATCGATTTCATCAGATTCTTTTTATGTTTATGATTATTTTTTAACAACCAGTATACACAATTTTTGATCCGATCCGATTTAATATGTCCAATGGAAAATTTTAATTATTTTTTTTTGGTGATTACAATTGATTATATATTTATTTACGCATTTTATAAAAAAAAAATAATCGAGATGATGACATTTCAATTACAAAATACCCGAGAACATCAAAACAACGGATATTTTTTGTTACTTTTGATAATCAAATATTTTAAGATATTTATTCGTATTCGTTGAATGCGTTGAATTAAATTATATGTGTTGAATTGTATGCTTGTATTGTACTCATTATTAAATTCAAACTTCTTTACACACGCATAAATATTCACTAACTCTTTATTAAAGTTGAGGTTAAATAATAACAAACCGTAGAAATACACAATAAATCATTATAAATAGATTTTTATTATCATTGAATATAAAGTAGAAATAAAGAGATTATATTATCGAATTGTACAGTTTGGAATTCGTTTTTAATAATCTTAAATACTTCGTAATCTAAAATAGAAAATTCATCATCACACTCATCACTAGTTCTAATAGGTTTTTCATAATAATGTTCTTCAGGATCAAAATGATACCAACATTGTTTATCTTGAGTAAAATCGGAAACTTTTGATTCCATCATAAATTCACAATTACCAAAAGATGGTCCATAAATATACTGATTATCAGAACTAGAATAAAATAGAGCTCCACTACTATCTATAACTCGACTGAGAATTGAATTTTTAATATTACCATTTTTTAATGAAAAAATGAAGCTACCATTTGTTTCCATAACACCACCACTTGTTGAGTTATCCCAAGCTAAAGGATTATAACCGCCAACTATTTCATCAGTTCCTACAACTTTTGCAACCACAATTGTACCAGCATATCCATGACACATGTTCCAAAATGTCTTGGGACGAAAACCATCTCTACTTCCTCGTAGAATTAATTGAAATTTATAAGGAATATTTCCTAAAGAAAAAGTAGCTGAATTTAGATCAATCCATGATGAAAGTTCTGCGGCATGTTCTTTGTTGATTATGGTTGAGAATGGTTCATATTCTTTGTAGATTATGGTTGAGAATGGCTCATTTACTCTTGAAGGTAAAAAAATACCTAGAGCAAGAAATACAAAAGTAAAAAAAAACAGTGAAGACGAGCAGAAAAAACTAACTCTTAGTTTAAATTGCTTTTTTGGCAGTAAAACTACATATTTGAGATCTTGTACAACTTTCTCGATGTTTGGACGATGATTTGGGTCTTGATTCCAACAATCTATTAAATAAGTAATTGATTCGTATTTGTAAATAATTTAGTTAATTATTTTGAATATTATTAATAAAATGAAATCAAACCTTGATAGATATTAATATAATCTTGTGGTATTCCAATGATTGGATCTTCTCTGTTCCCTTGTGAAACATAAGTTATCAAATTTGGTTCATCCCAAAATTTAGATTCATATGAATTTTTTCCACTTGATATTTCCCAAAGCAAAATTCCGATATTATATATGTCAGAAGCTTTAGTTTTTCTACGTTCGCGCGGAAGCATTGGGTCTAAATATTCTATTGTATTTTTTGTATTAAGCTTGGCAATACCAAAATCACTAATCTTAATAGTATTATCATGGAGAAGAATATTCTTTGAATGCTGTAAAACAAAATTGTATTAAATTAAAGGAGCAATTGATTGTTATAGTCTTTTCAAAAATTAATTACACAATTACCAGATCTCCATGAATGATATCATTTGAATGCAAATGTTCAATTGCTTTAACAATTTGTTGGGCAAGGTTTAACTTATCACTCCATTCAAGTTTTTTAAAATTAGACCATAGGTGGTCACGTAAGGTTCCACCATTTGCATATTCTAATACAAGTATATATTCATTGCTTTCCAAATCTACATCAAGTGTATATAATATAAATATTTCACAAAAGTAATTATTAATTAGGTATGAAAAGATTAAATTATTCAATTTAATATTAACCTTTTCGTGAAATTCCATAGAATCCAATTATATTTTCATGTGAACTGACACGTGAATATTGTTTAACCTAAAAATTTATTAAAATAAATAATCGGCAAATTGGCAGTTTTTAGTATAGGATAATTATTAATTAGTATTTACCTCGTTAACAAATAATTCCATAGTATCCACAACTATAGATTTTAAAGCCACTATTCTCTTTTCATTTTTTCGATTCATTAATGTTGCACTGTAAATCATTCCAAATGTCCCTTTCCCAATATTTTTAAGATTTTTAAAATCATTATAATTATATTTCATAATTTGATTGCCAATTCTCACATCATCATAGCCACTAGAATTGAGAGTAGTAGATAAGGAAGTAGATAGGGAAGTGTATAGAGGAATAGATGATCCTTGGAGGTTTTTCGTTAATTCAAATATGAAAAGTGTCAATTAAATATTACATATCATTAAACGTAATTAATATTATTATTATGAAGAAATACCTGTAGTAAATGAAGAAGTAAAGGATATGGAATCTCTACTGAATACGTTCGCTGAATCTTGAGAATGAATATTAATATTAGTTTCTAATTGAACACCTTGAATGTCATTAGAATCGTAATATATATCTTCTAATTTGATATTTTCAAGAGAATCAGAAATATTTTCAATAGTTGGCCTTTGATTCGGATCAAATCCCCATGCACTTGAATATATTTTGATATAATTTTTTGGAGTCCCATTAATATGTGCTTCTCTTTTACCGGAAATAACCAATTTAAATATTTCTAAACTTGGTAAATTATTAAATGGAGGTCTTCCACTTGATAGCTCCCAAAAAAGAACCCCCAAACTATAAATATCCGAAGCTTTATTTCTTTTATTTTGATTTCGTAAATATTCAGGATCAGTATATGCGATCAATCCACCGGTCATAGAATTTGAATTGGTATCTAATGGTTGAGATAATCCTAAATCTGTTATCAATAGCCTTCCTTCATGAACTAAAATGTTCTTTGAATGCTATAAAAGTAAACGAATTTAGATATATATTTAAATAATTAATATTTATAATTCATATAATCATCTTATATATATATTATATACTTACCAAATCTTTATGAACTATATTTTCTTTGTGAATACAGAGTAGACCACTTGTAATATCTTTAGCCATTTTAATTTTAATTTCCCAATTAAGACTTTTGAAATTATTTCGTAAATAAGTTCTCAGGTTACCATCTTTAGCATATTGTAACACTAGGTAGTATTTCTCTGTTGAAGGATCTAAATAATATTTTTTATTGAATAATAATAATTTTATTTAATTTTATTTGATGATAATTTTTATTTTATTCAATAAGAATTTATTAAATAATATATAAATAATACCTATACTGATTCCATGAAAATTAATAATATTGTCATGGTAATGTACAGCCACGATATTTGTTAACTGTGGTTCAAAAAAATCGTATTTGAATTTAATTTCACCTCGAAAATATATATATTAATGAAAAATAAAAGTATTTATTTTTTACCTCTCCCACAAATTGTTTATAAAATGATTCGCCATTTTCATTTTCATGCAAACTTTTTAATGCAACATGTTTTCCTAAACTTGTTGAATTAGCACGGTAAACACTACCAAATCCTCCTTTTGCGATTTCTGTAATATTTTCAAATGTGTTATAATTAAATTCTTTAATTAATCGACTTTTTAAGGCACTTTTAAACGAATCTTTTCTGCTACATGATAAAGACATTTTTTGGAATAAAAATGAAAAATTGTGATATTTACATTATTATTAACAAATTTATTAAGGAAATTGATATCTGAGAACGTTTTAGGTCATTGCCCATTATAAAAGTTCATAGTTGTCTGCGACAAAATGCACCAACTACACATGTGATTATTTTCATTATCGTATTATATTCCTTTTACGAAATGCTTTCGTCCAATTGGTGAATGAAAAAAAAAAGGTCGACTATTTAATCGAGAACATACCGTACTCGAAGAATAATCCCTCCGACCACCAGAGAATAGCTGGCATTTATAATTTTTGTTACTGCTTCATAAAATAAATAAAAATAAATAGTAAAAAAGTATTTTTTTTTCATAACGATTATTTGGTAATGATCATCACAAAATGATATATTGGTATTGTGGTGACGACGAAGATGGTACGAAGATGGCAGTGCAGAAACATGTGGTGTGGGAACACAAATGATGAGTACGATGATGAGAATGAAGAAGTACAAATGATGGGAAGGGAGAAAAGTAGCAATAGTAAAAGAAAGAAGAGAAAGTTCCTTTTTGCAGCATTTTCTTAAGAAATTAATAACACTTTAATCTTTTATTTTTGCCTTTTTCTTTATTAATTAAATAACTATAATAACATTTACAAATAGTGATAAACATAGCAATAAATGTTAGAAGTAGTGACAGAATAGAAACACGCCATTGTAATATTTTGTTGCCCAACTTCTAATAAAATTTTCTTTTACTGTTCAATCATAAATAAACATTTTATCCCTTATAAATCTGTTCTAAACCAATAGTATATGTAGGAAAAATTAACTCTACTTCACTAACTCACACACCTTTCAGATTATACTCACGATTTTGTAGTTGTTATTTAAGTTGTTGCACTGTATAGTGATACACGAAGAAGTGTAAGCTATTATTGAGACTGAGAACTTGATTTGTTGTGTAATTCTGTATTGTGCTGTCCAGACGTGACAGTATATTATAAATTATAAAATTATTAAATTTCAGTGGTTCTATAATATTTGATGTCTTTAAGGTCTCTGCACCATACTCAAAATATAAATCTGTAGGATTCTTGCCATTAAAATAAAAGTCTTGAAAAAATATGCCTCATTTATAAGTCAAATTTTTTCAATGTAGGGAATGGAAAATCATAAAGTATTAGTACAGTGGATAGCTGGACAGTTGAAAATTTTTAAAATTGACAAAAAATGATAAATTTAATCTTTAATCGTTGTCCATACTGAAATCGATTGATTTTAAAGACAGATGCCAACTATCTTATATGTAATTGTAGCCAGAAACAATATCTATAATTTTAATTAGTAGCGTTTTTCATAGTATTTATTGAAAATTTAGGCTTTACTTAGATGTGAATAAAAATGATCAAAATTTATTAAAAATTTTTAAAAATAAAAAAAAAATATGAAAATAATTATCAAACATTTTATATATAAAAGTTTTTTATTTAACAAAATTAATATTAAGTAACATTATAGCTAAGAATGTGTAGCATCTTTTCTGTTGTATTTGAAAATATTCAATTAAAATTAAGTGAATAATGAATGATTAAATAACAGAAAATATCCGATGTTCAACCATTTATAATAAATTTAATTTGCAAGAATAAATTCTAAAAACTTCATCAAAGATGCTCCATGTTATTAGCTATAAGATTAATTTGTAACACATTTGCTGTTTCTTTAATATATTATAAACTTTTATATGTGGCAACTTTTGATTGTTATTTTTAGATTTTATCAATGATAAAATGATCGACAGTGATATTAATTAAAAAATCCAAAAATGACTATCAAAATTTGCCACATATAAAAGTTCGTAATGTATAAATAAAACAGCAAATGTGTTACCAATTAATTTTATAGCTAAGAATATGAAGTATCATTTATAAATTTTTTAGAATTTTTTCTTATGAATTAAATTTAATATCAATGACTAAGCATTAGACATTTATAAATTATTCTCTGGAATTTAATCACTCATTATTCACTCACTTTTTATTAAAAAGATTCAAATTCTTTACACGAGATGCAAAATATTCTTAGCTTTAATGTTACTTAGTATTATATTTATTGGTATTTAGTAAATAAAAATTTTTATTGTTTAGACTTTTTTATTCTATCCAATTACAATAAAATATGCAGTTAACATGACACTGCATGGCTTTAAATAAAAATATACAGTTAACATTCCATTATATGGCTTTAAATGAAAATAAAAAATATGCAGTTAAAATGAAATTGTTACATTATACAGAATATTATAATACATTGTAAAAAATTATATTTTACAATGATAAAATCATATTATTACTTACAAATAATATAACTTATGATTATTTAACTTTTAATAATTTATTAATTTTTAATTTAAATTCACTAGTTGAATTATATCTCACTTTTATTTTTTAATAAATAATTTATAAAAATGACTACTCAACACAAAGTACTTTCTGAATTTCAACATGGTGAAATAATAGATGCATCAAAATTTAATTTTTCTGTAAGAAAAATAAGTGAGGTATTGGATTATCCAAAAAGTACAATACAGGATATTATCAAAGCTTACAAAATGATGGATTAGAGAAAATGCTTTCTCAAAGTGGTTGACTACCTATTATAACTAAAAGAGATAATATGTAATTAATTCAAGTTTTAAATAGAAATCATAGGACTACTATTAAAGAACTATGTGAAGATTTTATTTCATCTACCTCAACAAATGTAAGTTCAGTTACTCTTAGAAAACATCTTAATGAAAATAACATTTATGGAAGAATTAGAGCTAAAAAAACCTTTTGTTAATGCTGCAAATAAAATAAAAAGGTTAAATTGGACCAAGATAAGAAAAAATTGATGAATGAATGGGATAATATTATTTGAAGTGATGAATCAAGATTTGAGGTATTTGGAGGAGATGGAAGAAAACATGTTTGGAGAAATTCTCAAGAAAAATATGATCCAAAATGTCTTATTCCAACTTTTAAATTGGGACAAGAAAGTATCATGATTTGGGGTTGTTTACAAAAAATAAGCTTGGACCATTAGTTAGATTAGAAGGTAGAATAACAGCAAATTTATATAGAAATGTTAGAATAAATTTTAATTCCATTTATAAATAGTTTAGAAAATAGTGATAATTATATTTTTCAAGAAGATAATGCCCCAATTCATACTGCAAAAATAGCAAAAAAATGGAAGGAAAATAATAATATTACAAGTCTTCTATGACCTGCACAAAGTCCAGATTTAAATCCTATAGAAAAGTTATAGAATGAATTAGATAGAAAAGTCAGGTCACATAAACCATTACCTAAAAATAAAGATGATTTATGACAAATTTTACAGGAAGAATGGGTTAAACTTGAAAAAGATAAATATAATAATCTTATTAATAGTATGCCAAATTGTATTGCTGTTATTGAAACTAAAAATTATCCCACAAAATATTAATAAATAAATTAATCTATCAAATTGAATTAAAAAGTTTGAAATAATTATTAAAGGTTGTTACATATAAAAGTTTTTTATTTACTAAAATATTAACAAATATAATACTAAGTAATATTAAAGCTAAGAATATTTTGCATTTTGTGTAAAGAATTCAGATTTTTTTTTAATAAAAAGTGAGTGAATAATGAGTGATTAAATTCCAGAGAATAATTTATAAACATCCGATGTTTAGTCATTGATACTAAATTCAATTTTTTAATAACATATTTGCTATTTTTTAATATATTGTGAACTTTTATATGTAGCAACTTTTGATAGTTATTTCGAATTTTTTAATTAATATCACTGTCGATCATTTTATCATTGATATTTTTTTAAAAAATCTGAAAATAATTATTTCTTTAGATACAAAGATCATAAATGGAAAAAGAGAATAACTTTATTAAATATTTTGTTTTGCCTTTGTATTAGATGTACTATTTAACACTAAAAAAGCATGAAAAACTAATACATTAAGAATAATTAATTGATTGTATTTTCTGTATTTAAATAGGTAACATATCTTTATCTTCTATATAAATAAATAATTGCTAATTAATATAAATCTAGATCACAACTAGAAGCATTTTTTAATAGAATTTTACGTTTAAGTTATTAAATATATTTTTAGTATATTTAATATTATATTTGCTCGATTCATTTATTCAATATAGTAATAAAATGGATACTTTATGATAGATTTCAAGACATTAAACAAATAGCAAAAGGTGGTTATGGTATTATTTATTATGCTAAGTGGGTTGATGAACGTATTAATTGGTGAGATATTGAAAATCAACAATGGACTAGATATGGTCAACGTGAAGTGGCGTTAAAAAAGTTTGATGGTATCGTAGATATAAATGAGGATTTTTTAAATGAGGTAAAGTAATATTTAAAATTTATTTGAAAATATATAATATATTAATTATAATTTAAAAATATGTTAATTAGATGGTAATTTTCTTAAAAACAAATGGTGACTATTCATCAGCCTATCTTTACGGAATTACAAAAGATCCAAAAACTCACGAATATATGATGGTTTTGCTTGAAATTATTTAAATAATAATTTAATTACATCAATTGGGAAAATAAATTAAAAAATTTAAAAGATTTTGGATTGAGTAAATTAATTACTGCAAACATAAAAATTCCCAAAGGAATATCATTTGTGGAGTATTACCTTATATAGCTCCTGAAGTATTAATTGCGGACCGTATTATAATTTATATAGAATTCCTCCATATCACGATGTGTCACATGATAAAGCTTTGATTTCGATCAAAAATTCCACTTCACAACCTGAATTCATTACACAATAATTATGAGATGTTGGGATGCCCGAATTACACATTACCCCACTTTTGATGAATTACATACAGAGTTGAAAAAAATACTACTATTGGGACCACCTCGAAGAATGTTATAAAATTAGTAATGAAATTATGATTCAAATTAAAGAGTTTTCAATCAACTGAATAACATCAACTCTGATGAATTATATAACACATCCACAAGCAATTTATACCAGTAGACTTCTCAATTTTTTAAATCTTCCAAAACCTAAAAATGATGAAAATTTCGAAAAGAAACTTGAAGAATTAACAAAATATTTTTATCAAATAAATTTTAGAAAGTATCAATTATATATATTATTATATTCATTTCAATTAATAATTAATTTTCTTTTTCTTTTTTTTTAAATTAGGTGATGACGATTGATGACAATGATGGATATGTCTAATTTATAAATTTTATTTATCAATCATATATATTTTATGCATAAATTATAAGGCATTAGTTATTAATTTTTTTGATATTATAAAATCTTAACACTAAGTATAAAGTTTGTAATTATTTTTATCAAATAAAATATTGCAATTTTTAATATAGTGAGTTCTAGCCATTAAGGTTTGTAAATTGTGATCTTGTAATTATATTTTTATTATATTTTTATTACATTTATTTTATTGTATTTATCGTATTTCTTTAGTTATTTAATTCCAATGCAGCTGATGAATTATATGATGCTATAATGGGGTCAATTCCTCCAGCTCAAAATAAATCATATCCTAGAGTAACTTTTTTATTTCTTTGATATTATTTAGTATTATTTTTATAAGAATTTTTTATTTTATAATTTTTTTCTTTTATTATGATATTTTTTATTATTACATTTTATTTTACTTTTAAATATTATATCTATCTTTTTTTTTTTTGAGAATAAATCTATTTTAATCTATAACAACTTTTAAATTTTGTTTTTGATAATAATAATGGTAACGATGATGAAGATGCTTTTGAATAGCTTGGCACGTTAAAAATGAAATTTACATGATATATTTGTAATATTTCATCAAGAAAAGAAGTATGTAATATAAAGATTATTTATAACACTAATAAATATTACAAGTATTGCGATAAAAGAGAAAAGGATAAAAGAGAGAGTGGAAAAGATAAAAGGATAGAGGATAATAAAGGAGAACAAAAGAGAAACTTAGTGAATACCAGCCTTTGTAGGCAATAAATTTACCCTTTAGGAATATTACTTGTCCAATTTCAAAATCTTCTATATTTGTTTCAATTTCTTGGTTTAGCACTTTTATTCGTAAATAAATAAAAATTTCAGCAGGATCAATATCACTTGATCTCAAAATTGTAGTTATTTCTTTTATAAAAAATTCGTTTATATCTCATTCATTGCAGCATGCATATGATTATATAAAAAACGATAAAAAAAAAATAGGAAAAGTAAATGATGAATAATTATTAATTTATTAATTATTTAAATATTTTAATTTTTTTTAAAAAAAAATTCGTACTTTGAAAATTAGGTAAAAAAAAAATCGTACGACGAATTTTATTTTTCATTCACGTGAAAAAAGAGTAAAAATTGAATAATTATTATTTAATTTGTAAACCATTCTTCATTATTGGGTACGACATAGTTATTTCCTTTTATATTATTACTTTATACAGTACTTAAAATTTTTATTTTATTTTTTTTTTTTTTAAAAAAAAAATGGGAATGACAAATATTCAAGGTATAGCTAGATTAGTATTCATTCTTTGCGTAATATTTTTATCAATTTATTTTATTCTTCCACCTTCAGCCGAAGAAAGTTTACATATTGAAAAAACTCTTAAAGAAAAGATAATTAAACAGTCACTTCAAAAAGAACAACAGGCTCAACAACATCGAGAAGCACTTGATAAACAACTTGATAAGTTATTGGTTGATAAACGAACTAGAGCGGATAAAGATGCTATAGGAACCACCAAAAGAGTAATTAAAGAAAAATTAAAATTCGATTTTACAAATTACATTCCAGGATCTAATAGTTTTGGTAAAATTAATAAAAATGGGAATAATAATAATGTCAAGAGGTTAAAAGAATTTAAAAGAAAATTAGATTGTATGACTAGTAAAGGTAAATGGGAAATAGATTATACACCTCGACCAATTATTAAACATAAACAAGATCCGATATATGGAAAATGTGATAGAAATTTACAGAATAATAATAATAATAATAATTATTCAATGGAACAAGAATGGCAATTCGTTCGAGAATCAGTTAAATATGTTTGGAAAACTCCCGAAGAATGTCCTATGCCAAAATTTAATATTGAAAAAGCATGTTCAATTATTTATGGTAAAAAATTTTTATTGGTGGGAGATATTTTACTTTTTCAATTACATGAACTTTTATTAGATTATTTTAAGGAGGGATCAGTACAATGTTATGGAGAAATTGCATGTAAAGAACATTTACTTTGTAAAATTGATAATATTGAACAAGGAAATGGAAAACAAAAGCAACCACCTAAAATGAAATTTATTAGAAATGATTTAATTTCGAATCGTCAAAATTTACCGATTGATGATATAAAATTTACGGATGCGAAAAATTTAGAATTACCATGGATTTCATATGCCCATAAATTTAATGTATTAATTTTAAACAAAGGACATCATTGGCAAGATGATGAAACGTTTCGTAATAATTTAATTGAAGTGATGGATTCAGTTCGAACCAAATTTCCCAATACTCTCATAATTTATAAATCCACAACTTTAGGTCATTTAAATTGTCAATCAGCGAAAGAACCTTTATCATCACCACCCAATGCTACAGAATTAGAATCTTTACCTTATCATTGGGGAGAAATTCATAGACAAAATTTAATTGCTAAAGAAATTATTGAAGCTGTAGGAGGAGTTTTCATAGATTTAGAAAATGTGATGATTACGAGAATTGATGATCATATTGGAGGGCAAGATTGTTTAAGATGGTGTATTCCTGGTCCGGCGGATATTTGGTTAGATTTTTTATTTTACGTTATGAATGAATTAAAGTAATTTATTGTTAATATTTAATTTAAAGGTTAAAATTTTTAGTTCTCCACATTCATTTACTGTACTTGTATTTCTTGTATTTCTTGTTGTCTTGTATTTCTTTGTATTTTTTTTTTTTTTTTTCATTTATTTCTTCATTTTTTATTCATTCATTGTTTTTAATTTTGCTCATTTATTTTATTAAGCCCGTTAAATATTTTTTTTTTTTAAAAAAAGATTTAAATTTAAAAAATGTTTGTATATATATACATTATATAGATATAATATTATCGTCTTCCCACTACTTTTCTTGTTTTATCACCAAATTCTTTGTTTTATATTATAACAATAATAAAAATAATATAATAAAAATAATAATAATGATAATGATAAAAATAAAAATAAAAATAATTTCATTCATTCATATATCTATGCTGCGTGCACAAACTTTGCTACTACTACTACTACTAAAATAATAATAATAATGATGCAACAATAAATTATTGCATTTAATCAATTTTAGAGTTATTTCATCAGATATAGTTGTTAATGTTATAATTATCATACGTTTTTTTAAAATTATTAATAGTTGTTTATGGTTATATTATAAATAATAATAAATTACCATATCAACTCTTTTTCTCTCCCCTCAACTAAAACTTCAATTCTAATAACTCTGATAGAAATCTTTTCTTCTTTATTATTATTATTTTGATTTTTTTTTTTTTTTAATCTCGATCTATTTCATCGTTACAACTGTCAATTACCACCTTGATCTTTTTGGTTAATTCTAATTTATTATTATTTCTTGGAATCATAAATGAATTGAAACAAGTTCTTCCTTGAGGATACGAATTTTCTTCATCTCGAGTAGAAATTTTAAGTTGTAATGCTTCAAATCCTCCAATTGGTAATTTGGGACTACCCGTAACAAATCTTAAAAATTTCTTTTTCTCTTCACAATTAAATTCGGACATAATCTCGACAACTTTATCAACTTCATAATTACTTGATGAATCCAAAGGTTTAACGTGTTTACGTAACATTTCAATACTCCAATCTTCATCTACCTGGAATAAAATCAATTGAGCAAATTCTGTTGTAGAATATTCTCTCATGAATTCAAATGGAAATACTCGATTAAATCCTTCTTTAAATGATTCAATTTGTTTTTGTACCCCTCGTTCAAAAATCCAATCCCTACATATTAAAATATAATCTCGGAAATTTTCTTTCGTAACGTATTGAACATCAATTCCATGTTCGATTTCATTTCTTTGAGTTTTCGTTGATCTTCCAATCGGAATGTCATACGGTATACATAAACTTTCATCCAATTTTTGCATGGAATATAAATTTTCTAAGGTTTTACCAAACGTTGGATAAACTGATTTAATCGATTCAATTATTAATAAAAGGTCATCATCACGAGAAATTTTGGATGTTATATGTCCCGGATGCAGTAAAAGATCAATAAAAGCTTTGTTAAATGGTAAATCCACTACTCGTCCATCGACGATAGCTTTCGCCACAAATTGACCCAAAAGTCGAAAATTTTCCTGAATTACCGTTCCTTCTTCAGATTCCGTCATCTTTTTATCTATAAGAGCTGGATATAATCCATTCACATTTTTAATCCATACATCATCTTTCATTCCTGCCTCTGAATCATGTATCCACATATTTCTATTAACTTGTGAAAATTCGAGTGACATCATCGCATAAAATTCACGTGCAACCCCTTCACCAACACCACGTTCTCCGGTGAATGTAACTTTAAGATTAGATTTAATGGTTCCTAATCTTGGGAAATGTTTACAAAACCATTTAAATAATTCGGGTTTTAATAAACCTCCAGGTCTTTCATCCCTAGGTAAGACTGGTCTAAGGAGAGTTTTCTCTTCATCAGTTAAATCGAAATTCGTTAAATCTCGTAATCCAAATGTTTTCGCTTTAAAGAATTCATGCCTCTTCTTTGCACTCATCAAAAATCGATAATCCGTATAAATCTTAAGATGTAAATCGGGAAATGTTTGAGTTAATGCTGATAAAGGATCTTTAAGTAAAGGTTCCATTTTCATATCAACATCTCGACAAAGGAATAATCCTGGATCATATTTATTTGATGCTACGGTTTTCTCATATAATGAATGTAAATGAGCCATGAATTTTAATATATCTTTGGCGGAATCCGTCATTTCCAATTCAGCAGGAACGTGTCGATCGTGAAGTGGTAAAGGTGATGATTTCACTTTTTTATATTGGATCTCATATTCCCCACTCCAAAAATCTACATTCAATCTTTCATATTGATTCTTTAATAAATGACGATATATGGCAGCATAAATTGTGGAATCTAAATTTATACGTTTACCACCTATATAAAATTCTAAATGCCAATCAGGTACAGCAGTCGTTGTTGACGATGACAATGCATTAATAATAGATTCCGGTTCTTCTCCTTCCGAATCTTCATCTTCGTCATCTTCATCATCTTCTTCAGATCCTTCATCTGAACCTTCATTATTATGAATTGGATTTAAGAGTCCAGGTTCATTATGAGTTAAATGTTGAGAAGATTCTAAATCATCTTCATCATCAAATTCATCATCATCTTCAAATTCATCTTCATCTTCGAATTCATCTTCAATTTCCGCTATATGATTATGTGATGATAAAGAGGATGTATCAGTTTCTCCACCACCGCCACCGCCGCCACCATCAGATTCGTTTACATTATCCACATGTTCATCTATTCCAGCAGTATTATTATTATTATTATTATTATTATCTATGTTAGTAGAACTATCTTGAAGATTTATTGATGATTGAAATGACATTATTGATTCACCTTCTTCCGCATTAGATCCATTCTCATTAACATTTTCGATCGTACCATGATCACCTTGACTTTCTCGAATTTCTTGATTTAATGGATCATTTGAAGTATGACCAAGGCGACGTATAGTAAATATTGAAGATGATGTTTCGGATTCTCCTTCAACACCGGATTCATTTTCATCATCAATTATTAATTCTTCTGAAGGTTGTTGTAAATTTGTTGTAGTAGTATTTGATGCAACATCTTCACTCATCATATCTTCTCTACTTTCACTTTGTGTATCATTATTATTATTATTATTATTATTATTATTATTATTATTATTAATAGTAGTAGTAGTAATAGTAATAGTATTATTATTATTAGTATTATTAATATTATTATTTCTATGATTTTCTAAATTTGAGAGAACAGTTGACAAAAGGATTTGATGAGATCCACCAGGTATTTCAGTACGTTGTGGTAAATCCGCAAATAAATCGGTGGGATCATCAGAAAATAATTCTGAAGAACTAATATATATTTGTCTTCTTGCTAATGAAGAAATATGATTTTCAATTGATGCGGCAACGTTATGACGTCGATCCATGTCATGATTACGAGATCCAGGATGATTAATTTGATGAGCAATTTTTCGAGCATATTCAATTAAACGTTTATAAGGTTTAACACTTTCCACAAATTTTTCATTAGAATCCATTGATACAAATTTAATTCTAAATCGACTTGCAATTATTCTAACAAAATTATCTCTTGCTGGACGTGGAGCCACTGAATATATTACAGTATAACCAAGTTCTTCCTCAACAGCATTTATTAATTTTCCGAATGATGATTTTTTGGAATCTTCATTACTGTTAAGTAAAGGTTTAATAAAAATATTTTCAAAAGAAGATCTCTTGGAATCATCACTAAATGATGCGGATAATTTATTAAGTAAATCATGTTTATCCAAACGATAATAAGTCAACTCTTTCCAATTTTTCTTTAAAAGTTTATCTAATTCCAGAAGTTGATTTTCATAATCATTTTCGAAATTATCCGAAATCGATTTTAATATTGCATCCGTTGATTTTGATCCGGATTGTGAAGTGGTAGTGGCGTTGGTGGATGATTTGTATTTTAAGAATAATTTTTTACGATTATGTGTATCATGAAATTGTTTACGTTTATTCGTTGTGGCTTGATTATCATGAAAATCATGAGATGATTTTTTTTTCAACGCGTCATGAGAGGTGGATAAAGGAAACAAAGTATTTCCTGCTTCCGATGATAAGGAAGTGGGATCTTGACGAGGATAAATATTATTATTCATTTGAATTGTGGATGTAACAAGTGAAGCTTGAGTTGTTGATGGCCTTGGATGATGATGCTGATGATGATGATGAATTGTTGAAGATTCAGTTGGTGGTGGTGGTCTTTGAGAAAGAATTTGTACTGAAGCCCTCGGAATAATAATCTGAGCTGGAGGTCTACTTGTACCACTTTGTGTCGCTTGCCTCGGGATATTGATCTCACTTATATTAACAACAGGTGGAGTAATAATTGGGGTAGGAGGTCTCACTAAAATGTTTTGTGCTCTCAATGCGTTTGGAAATGGTGGTCTAGTAAGGTTATTGATCTCTCCGGATTGTTGTCTTATTCCTACACCAAGATTATGTCGACGTTGTGGATTATTCTGACTTGTTTGCCTTGAAGAACTCGAACGTGGTTGTCTGTTAGGATTACCTGGTCTTTGTTGATTAGTTGAGGACATGTGGGCGAATGGAAAAAAAAAATGAAAAATCGAAGTAGGGTAAGAGAGAAAAGTTCAAAAAAACTATAAAGTTTTATACGATCGAAGGGAAGAGTAGACTACTATCTAACGAGTAGACCTCTCCTTAAAATGTTATTCCTTTCTCTTAAAATAAAACGTACAGGTTAAAAATAGATAACGGTAGAAACGTTAGCTTTTTATTAAAAAAAAAAAAATTTTAAAAAAATTTAAAAAAAGGTTCGAATATTATATATATGATATTAAAGAATACAAAATGTGACGTAAGAAACACAGGTATGTATAAAGAAATTAAAAGATCTTCAATAAAAATCCATTTTATCTATATATCATATAAATTTAAAGATTATTACATGTGATCAATGAATGTTAAAGTAATTAACGGTACAGTATAAATAATTTAACTTAATTGAACTTTATTCGTGAATGCCACAATTTCTTTTTTTAAACATAAAACATGAGCGCAGTACTTCAAAGGGTTCTAAACGCAAGTGTTACAGGTATATATAATATCAATTACATCAAAGATTTTTTTTTTTCATTGTATCAATTACATCAAAGATTTTTTTCTTGGTTTTTTTTTCAATAATTAGTCAATAACACTGTATGTCTCTTCCATTAATCGAGGTATTTGTCATTCTTAGAATTGCTAACGATGATACTCAAGAAGATTTAGTTTATATGGTAAAGAAAATTCTTAATGTTCGAGTATTTTGAAGATGAATCTGGTAGTCAAGAAGTGTAAAAGATACTGGTTTGGAAGTTTTATGTAATAAAAATTTTAAGAGATGGAAAAAAAAAGAGGGGATGGATTATAAATTATATAAAATATAATATATTTTAAAATTAAAATTGTGATAATCTGTGTCTCAATTCACATTATACGGAAATACCATTAAAGGTTAGTCGTCAATGATTAGATTATCGTGGGAATTAATCACATGAAATTATTTATACTTTATTTTTTAAATTTTTATTTAAAGGTGACTTTCATGATTCCATGAAAAGTGATGAAGCAAAAGAAATGTACGAACGTTTCTTGAAAAAAATGAAAAAAAAAAATATGTTGAAGATCGAATTAAAGGTATTTACAATAATAACATTCGGTAACAATTACTAGATTTTTAATAATATTCGCTCGAATTTTTTTCTTTCTTTTAAAGATGGCAATGATGAATGTTAGTATTGTAAATGAGGTAATGAGTAAATTTTATTACTATAATAATTAATAATTTATACAATTTAAATAAAAAATTAAATAAAAATTACTTGCATTTATATTTATATATATATATGTATAATAGGCCTAGTAACATTGGAATTAGGATTCACGTAAATTTGAATATATTTCCAAAACGAAAAAAAAGAAAATTAAAAAAATTCACAATCTTCAAAATAAATATATTTTTCAAAAGAAGGCAAACTTGATCTCAAAAAAAAAAGAAGAGAAACTGACTAATGAAAAATCAGTTCTTGGTTTTCTTGGCGGTTTTTCTTCAATCAACTATCATATCGATCAAAATGACCAACTTATCAAGTTTTCCTTTGTTACGTCTGTGATATAAATTTTTTATTTGGAAATATGTAATATAAGGTATATACAAATACGTAGTATGAAGATATATATATATAAAATAAATATATGTACATAAAATGTCCTTCGCTGATATAATATACATTTTTCTATTTCGTGACAGATACAAATGTGATATGTGAGATATGTGATGTTTACAACAAAAAGTCCGAAATTATAAAAAAATGATATTTCGTGTAATTCCTTTCCTTCCCATTCCGAAATCAAATTATATGCCGTTATCATTGGATTAAGATATTTTCCTCACGAATATCATTATGAAGAATACCATATTTGTGAATTGCTTTTAATGCATCAAAGAGTCATAATCTTTTCTTGAACTTGATGGGCGCTTATCTTTACTTAATATTGAGTTGTACATAAAACATCACCCGATAAATAACCATAAAAAACCTTAAAAAGAACAAAATAATGCCAATTTTTTTTATTATTATTATATTATAAAAAAAAAATTTTTTTTTATATTGTGGATGATTTCGGAATGCACTCTCCTTGAATATCGAAAAGAGCTTTATAAATCCTAACCTCAAAAGATATGAAAGATATGACATCTTTGATAAATCCGCATATTTTGTTCTCCTAAATCTAACAAATCTTTTAAATAGGTTAGGAAAAAAATAATTGTCTACAAGTTAAAGTTTTAAGAGAATTTGATTTTAATAAGAAATGTAAAGTATACCTGGCCTGGTTTATCAATTGGTTAACGAAGAAACATCATAATAAGTCGGAAATTTTCAAAAATGTGAATTCCCTTAACTTCAATTTTAATTAGAATTATGATTATTATTATTTTTCTCGTTTATAATAACAAGTTAAATCCGGATATCCAACATTTGCTAACTTATTGGAAAATTTTTAATCCGTTACCAAAAGATAATGATAATTTACTAGCCATAATTAAGGTCATGAGGATAAATCGTTTTCTTTAAACTTTATTAAGGAAGGTTAATTCCTTTTACAATAGCAAGCGTACTTTAAATGACGAATTTTTTCGTTTGCATTGTTATCAATGTTAATAATGTTAATAGCGAATTGTCCTTGACGAAACAAACATAAACGAGGGTAAATAATAAACATTGGTTATTATCATGAGAAAAGCAGAAATAAAAGGCAAGAACGTATAATAATGAAATGAAGTCGCGTTCTGAATATGTAAAAATGTTTGTCATCATAAATAAATATTATTACATAATAAAACGCAATACATTTATCTTAAAAATCGAATCGATAGCCAAAATACCATACATGGTAATTACATCCCCAAATTATTTTTTTTTGACATTTGAATTAATAATTTGGATTCTATAAACATAAATAAAATAATATTTGCATGTTTATTTTTAAATTTACTATATATATATGTTTTAAAATGTTTTATTATTATTATATTAACAGCTAATTTAATTTTTTTTAATATCTAAATAATTTTTAATTAATATTTTCTTAACAATAAATGAATATTAAAATTTTTAAAATTAAAATTAAAAATAAGAATAAAAAAAAAAAATTAAATTAATGTTCTTTTAAAAATATTTTATTATTTCTAAGGTTTTTGTAATTCACCAGACATAAACAATTTTCCAAGTGTTGGACCAGAATATTGATTTAATTGTTTACAATAATTATTAATTTGTGCGGTTATTAATAATGAATCAAGTCTTGATGGTTCAGGTGGAAGTTTAAATAATTTTGTTATCTCCTCTTCGGGAAGAAGTTCTTGACCTGCAGCTAAACGATGCACGTTTTCTTGTTTCTAAAAAATTATAATTATTTAATAATTATAATTATAATAAATTATTTTAATAAATCAGAATAATAATCCATTAAATATATAATTCGTTTTTTTTTTTTTTGTACTTACTCTCTTTTGAAGTGCGGTTTGTAATTTAGTTTGCTCTCTGGTAACGCTCCTTTGCCAAAAAGCAAAATTACTTTGTTCTTGTCCATGTTCATCAATAGCTTCTAATAAGAATTCTAAATTCTTTTCAATATAAGGGTCAAGACTTAATTCTAAGGTATCAAAATTTGGAGTTAAAGGACCAGTAACAGTTTCTTTATCTAATGTAGAAATTCCTCCTTGAGGAATGACATTTTCAAAATCATCCAATGAATGAAGAAGCGCTGTGATCAAATGAGAATTTTTAATTGTAATAGGAAGTTCTTCAAAAATATTTGAAAATGTAAGTTTATTCTTTAAAAGTGATTCAGAGGTAAATTTATTTTCACGTTGGGCATCCATGAAGGCTTGAGTGAATCTAAAAGCACGTAATGACAAATTACCATGAGTTGAACGAGATACATCTAAAATTAATAATTGAATTAATTAATTAATCAATTAATTTTTAACATTTTAATATTTTGAAATAATTTTAATAATAATAATAATAATAATGAATGAATTATTTACCATGTACAATGACCACACTTTTATTATTAAATGTTTGTTGGTAATTATATTGAGTCTCAATTAATTTATGAGTTACAAATGAACCCAAATATGTTGATTGATACCAACCAACTGTATTATGATCAACATTAACTTCTCGAAGACAACGCATCATATCAACTTGATACCTGGCACCTGAAAACAACAGGTTATAATTTTATTAAATAATTATGTAATAATAAAAATAAATGATGATAATAAATGATGATGATAATAAATGATGATGATAATAAATGATGATGATAATAAATGATGATAATAAATGATGAAAATAATAATACATACTAACCATCAACAATTTCATTTTCATCGTCGGACTTTGTTGGACCAGGGAAAGGGAAACAATTAGTTACTTCCAATACTCCATTCACATCAAGTCCCAAAAGTTGACCAGTGACAGTATTAGGAAAAAATTCACGGCAATGTTTTATTATCTTGAGGACTACCTAATACATAATAATAATAATAATAATAATAATAAATAGGTAAGTATATAAATTTATTTAACTATTTACATATAAAATTTATTATTATTATTATTATTATTTTGGAAAGAGAGAACTAACCAGTCCATCAAGTTGAACACTCTCTAGTGGTACGTTTCCTTCAATATCTAAAGCCGCAGTTACATTAGTTACATTAACATTTGAAGGTGATTCTTTTGTTATTGTTGTTGAAGTACCGTTCGTGGCCATTTTTTATTTATTAATAACACCGAATTTTTTAATAGAACAAAGATTATTTCTTAATAACAAAAAAATCAGCATCCTAAATCCGGAAACTAACCCTGATTATATATTGCAGATCGTAATCTTTCATATTTTTTTTTTTAAAGCAATGTGATACTTTGTGATACTTGTGATACTTGTGATACTCTATTTGTTTTTAATTGTTGAGATGTAGATGATGCTACACTTAGCATATACTTTATCATTTCCTTTAAAAAAAATCAATAAATGATAATGAAATTGTTATAAGCATTGGAAAATTATTGAGCAACAAATTAAGTTATTTATATTGTTTATTATTGTTTATTATTGTTAGGAAAGTGATCAATCATTTTCGTTTAAAATAAAAGATCCAATTTTTATTATAATTATTACAATTGTCTTTAAATATTATAATTTTTGATTTATCTAAACCATATTTAATTCTTCAAATAATATAATATTTAATATCAAAGATTATAATTTAAAATTTAATAAAAAATTGATTGATGAATAAGTTATATTAAATGATAAAATTATCTTTATTGAAAAGGTTCCAATTCAATTCAATTCAATTCAATTAATCAATAAAATATAAATAACAATAATAAATATACATCTATTATATCTAAACAAAACGAAACAAAAAAAAAAAAAGCAGTAACAAATATTAAAGTCTCTCAATAATAATTGAAGAAGCACCTCCACCACCATTACAAATTGCCGCAGCTCCCAATTGTCCAGGTTTTAAAAGATGTGTTAATGTTACCAAAATACGAGAACCCGATGAACCAATTGGATGACCTAATGCCACAGCACCTCCAGCAATATTGGTTTTATTAGGATCCATCCCCAAAATTTGTTCATTAGCGCGTGATACCACACTGAATGCTTCATTAAATTCGAATAAACTAATATCCGAAATTTGTAATCCAGCTTTTTTCAATGCTACTGGCAAAGCTTTCGATGGGGCAATGGTAAAATCAATTGGATCTGTGGCCGCATCACCATATGCTTTAATTTATTATTTTTATTATTTTGAGGGTAAATGATATAAATAATGTAAATAATGTAAATAATGTAAATAATGTGAATTATGAAATAATGTAAAGGTTGTAAAATATAATTAAATAATATAAATAATTTAAAATCAAAGATATCTTACAAACAACACGAGCCAATGGTTTAACACCAAGTTCTTCAGCTTTCTCTTTAGTCATAAGTAATAAGGCACTTGCTCCATCATTAAGTGTCGATGAATTGGCCGCTGTTACAGTTCCTGGAAAAAGTTAAATAGTTTTTTTTTTTTTTTTTTTTGTTATAGTAAATATTTTCTCATTATAATTATCAAAGAATTTTGAATAGTTATACATAATATATTTACCATCTTTTTGAAAAACTGGTCTCAATTCGGGAATTTTTTCGAATTTTACATTTTTATATTCTTCATCTTCATCAATTACTACTTGCTTCTTACGGTCATTTATAATTACAGGTACTATTTCTTCTTTGAAAACACCATTCTATTTATTAATTATTAATTATTAATTATCAATTATGATTATTATTATTGTTGTTGGTAGTAGTAGAAATTGTTTATTAGAATAATTTATATAAAATATTTTACCTTCCAAGCTTCAGCTGCGCGTTTATATGATTCAATCGCGTGTTGATCTTGAGCTTCACGAGAAATCCCAAATTTTTTAGCTGTATTCTCTGCACAATTACCCTATACATAAAATATACAGAAAAAAAAAAAAAAAAACCGAAAAACCACATTTTTTAAAGATTTGTAATGGCAATAATAGTAGTAGTAATAGTAACTAATAGTAATATCACAACTATTGGTTATAATTACCATACTAATATAGAAAAAATTTTAGTTGCCATACTTTATAACTCGTAAAAAAAAAAATCACAAAATTATTATAAATACTTACTGTATCTGATCATAAACATCCATTAATCCATCTTTAATTATACCATCAGATAATTCTTGATTTCCATAGGTCACATTTCTTGGTACATAAAATCTAATAAGAAATAATCAAAATAATCAAAAATAATCAGAAATTTTGGATTTTATTAATTGACAACTTGTTTTTTTTTATCAGCTTGAAGACAAAGGATCCAAAAAGATCAACAAAAGATACATACGGAACATTAGACATGCTTTCCATACCACCAGCAATCATAATTGATCTATCTCCGATTGCTAAATTTTGAGCAGCCAATATGGTAGCTTTCATACCAGATGCACAAACTTTATTGATTGTTGTTGCTTCAGTCGTAGTTGGACAACCTAAATTATATATAACAGAAGAGAGAGTGTGTGTGTTGTGTGCGTTGTGTGAGTAAAATTGAAATAGAGAATCAAAATTTAGATGGATATTGAATATATTAAAATTAAATACCTGCTTTAATGACGACCTGACGTGCGGGAGATTGACCTTGGTTCGCTTGTAATACATTACCAAAATAAACTTCCTCAATTTGTTCTGGCTTTAGACCTTACAAAAGAAAAAAAAAAAAAAAAAGAGTATATATGGTAAATGTAAATGTTTAGAAATTATCAAATTTTTTTTAAGATATATAAAAATTAAGATATTTTAATTCATACCAGCTTTTTCAATTGCACCTTTCGCGGCTATAGCACCAAGTTCTGCCGCAGTTAACTTCTTTAATGCTCCATTAAAACAACCAATTGGTGTTCTCACTGCAGATACAATATATACTTGCTAGATATTATAAAAATTATTCTATTCTATTAAGTAAAATTATATATTATTTTTTTTTGTAACTTTCAAGAATATTATTTTTTTTTATAGACACTCACGTTAAGACTATTATTAAAAGCAGTGGTAGCGTATCTTCGAATCAACTAATATATGTAAAATGTAAAGAAAAAATAATAATATTTTTTTAAACATTTAAAAGGGAAAATATATAAATGGAAAGATATATAAATGGGAAAATATATAAATGGTTATATTTTTTTTTAAAAAAAACTTGCATTTTTTGTTGGAGAAGCGAATCGATACATAATTTTTTTTTTTTAGATTTTCGAATAGATCTTTTTTTTTTTTTTAACCAGATCAAGTCAAGTTACTTTTATAGTAAATTTTAATCATCTATGAGGATCTATGAAGATCCATGCAGATTAGATTAGTAAGCCAACTATATTTATTTTATTTTACGAGTGACATATTTTAACGAAATAATGAACACTTTAACTACACTTCCTATAGAACTTTATCCTGTCATTTTTACTCATATACCACTTCGCGATTTACATTATAACCTTTCTAACACGTGTAAACTCTTTCACTCCATAATACCTCATTACATTATTTTCACTCTTAATAAGGTTTTACTTGAAAATCAAAAATTCGCCAATTATTTACCTAAGGTATCAATAGAAAATAATTCTTTATTGAAAATAACCTTGGTTGCGAAGAATGAACCAATTGAAGTTTACCCTTGGAAGATTAGGATGGAATGTACGGAAATTGATCGAATAATCAAAATGCTAGGTCAAGTGGTTAAAATCATTGAAAGGAATCGTGCAAAAATTCTTGAAAGAAATAAAGATCGAACGAAGAGAGGAAGTTTAAGGTGGATTGGGATATAAAAAAAAAAATAATAATAATAATAGAATAATAATATATTCCAAGAATCGAATTTAGTGCAATTTTTTTTTCGAATGTAATTTGTAAATTCCAGACAAGAATATAAATATATCACAGACGACACGATGGTTGGGACCAAAAAAATCACAGATACGTGTATTCATCCAAATTACATATTAGGTTTCAACTTAAGATCCTCTGTATAAAGTGGTGAAGTTATAATAATAATAGTGATTTATAATAAGAATATTCAACAATTAGGTTCTATGGTTCAAATATTCTAAAGAGCTATTGAAACGTGCCTGTCAACATCATTGCCAAGTTAACAGAGAATATTTCTTTTATTGAAATAGTAGCGTTCATTACGCTTCAAAATGTAAAAAAAGTTTTTTTTTTTTTTTAAAAAAAAAAGCAAAAGTACTAAATAAAAATAAAAAAATTTGAAAAAGAATTTTAATAATAATTAAATTAATTTAATTTAATTAAAATCCGTTGTTTCTTAACCAATCTTCCACATCCTTTTTATCACGCGATAACCATGCGGCACGAACACGAATGTTTTCCAAACTTTGTTGCAATGGTCTCTCAATTTCTTTTATATTCTTATCCTTAAAGAATTCTTCAATGTCTCGAATGTCATCAAGAGTTGAAAATGCGTCCACAGATTTAATGATTAATCCAAAAAGTTGTAAAGAATGGATATATCGTTGTTGAATCTATATTAATTAAAATAAGTTAAAAAAAATATTTTAAAGACAATTTTCAAAAATATAATAAATAATAATAATAATAATCAATAATTAATAATAAAATTTACCAAATCCCAATTTTGCTTTATGAAATTCCACAAATGTCTACGCGATTTACGATTATTTTTCAATCTATATACAAAATAAAAAGGATAAATGGATAAAAAAAGATAAAAAGGATATAAGATAAAGTAAAATTAAAAAAAAAAAAAAAAAAAAAAGGCTGCGTACCCCATAAAAGAATAAATAATGTCTTGACTTTTAACATCTTCAGATATCGACAAATTCAAAGCTCTTTGGATCAGATTTTCCTGTTGTGCATGCCCTAGTGCAGATAATATTATAATCCTTTGATCTGCAATCTTGCCGGTTTTATAAAGGTTCAATATGGCCTCAAATTCTTCTTCGCCTCCACCATGAATCAATACTATCTCATAAACGGCTCCACGGATGTTTGGATGTAAAGCGGATTCATCACCTTTTATAAATAATTTAAACCTACGATGTGATTCATTGACAACGCTGTATAGTACAGAAAAAAAATGGTGCGAGGAAATAAGAATTAATAAGAATTGTCTGATATATATATGTGTGTGCACATTAAAAAATAAATAAATGAAAATAAAATAAATACAAATGAATCACTTACTCCTTATCTCCGGCTTTACCTGCAATTTTAATGACTAATGTCCTCAACATAGTAGTCAAGTAATCATCATCATCCGAATATTCCCAACCCAATTTACGGACTAATTCAGAAAGCAAATCACATTGGAAAGCTAAAAGACCCTGGTAATCGGGCTGCTCAAACCAAACAGATGTCAAATCACTCAAGCAGTTGCTAATTTCCATCCATACGCTTTAAACAAATAGCATATTAAAATATATAAATAATAATTTAATGAAAAGGTAAAATATGAACTAATAAATAAATTTTTACCCAATTTACTTACATGTATTGATCTTCTTTGTCAAATTCTTTAATAAGATTCAATAATCCACTTGTCTTTCCGTGACCACTTGTGGCTAAAGCTCCTGCATCAGCAACTAATCCTACGCGATCACTTGTTTCTAACATACCCTTCTTCACTGCTTGACCCAATTTTGCCAAACGTTCCGGAATGTAATTTACTCTATAGACCCCAGTTTTACGTGAATTAAGTTGATAGAAATCTTCTTGACGTGGTGGTAATTTCAAGGATTTTTCTTTTTGCGTTAGAACGACATCTCTAAAATCTTTATAATCTCCTGATCCAACATCTATGCTGAGTGGAACCCACCAAGTTGTAATATCTTCTTCCGGATCAATTACTCCGGTAGAAAGGAAACGAGATTGAGAAATATTCAATGTATCGGGACTCGGTTCTGTAACAGTTAAAACCGGATACTGTGATTATAAATTATTCATATTATGATATTTTATTAATAAGAATATATGTCTTAAATAAAACTATTTTTTAAATATATATATATATATATACGTACTCCAACTTTTCTAGTCCATACTGATATAAATTCACTAATATCTCTTCCACTTTCTTGGGCTAAAGAATCCCATAAATCATTTGTACTCGCATTTCCATATTCATGTTTTTTAAGATATCGTCTCACACCTGCTAAGAAAACATTTTCACCGAGATAATTGCTTAACATGCGTATAACAGATGCTCCTTTATAATAACTGATGGCATCAAATATCTGACTGATTTCACTATTAGAAAAAATATTAGAAAAAATATTAAAAAAAAAGATAATAATTTAGATAATAAAATAAAAACTAATGTAAAAATGTATTTTTTTTTTTTGAAAAGAGAATTCTAACCTAGGATCATTTACAGGCACTTCAATTTGATGAGATGATTTAAGAGAATCAAGTTTAAGTCCTCGTTGAAAACCTTCTGAGACAAACCTATTAAAAAAAAGTTTAACAAAACATCGTAAATACAATCCGCTTTAAAAAAAAAAAAATCTAAGATAAATGGTTCAAATATATTGTCTTTATACATACTGAGTCCAAATATCCCAGTCAGGAAAAATCTTTTCAACTGCGAGATATCCCACCCAAGTAGCAAAACCTTCGTTAAGCCATAAATGATCCCACCTAAATTTAATGTTTTCATTAATTTAATTTTTTTTTTTATAATGATTTTTTTCATAATAATTTTCATAAATATTTTTAATTATTTAAAAAAAATAAAATGCATATTTACCATTCCATGGTCACAAGATTTCCAAACCACTAAAATAAAAATTTAATTTAAAGAAACTAAGGTTTAAGTATTATAAAAATTTTTTTAAAAAAAAAGAGAGAAAAAAAGATGAGAATAAAAACAAACTAAATACCTGATGTGCCAATTCATGACATACAGTATATGCAATACGCTGCTTAAATCTAGCGTCGGAAGCCTTAGGATCAAACAAAACTGCGGTTGTGCGATAAGTTATAAGACCCCAATTTTCCATAGCACCTAAAAACAAAAAAAAATTGACCATTAACAAATTATGCCCTCTTTAATGTCCTATAAAAAGATGATTACATTAATAGTTGTATTTTGAAAAGGTAAAACCAACCAGCTTCAAAGTCGGGTATGGCGACCATATCACATTTGGGGAGGGGATAAGGAATTCCGAAAACTATAAAAAAGATTATAATAAATTAAATTTTATAAAATTTGTCAAATGTACAATTATATATAAATGAACATTAAAACAACAAATACAACTATATATATAAATGAACATTAAAACAACAACAAACCTCCGGCAAAGTATTCCAAACAATCTACTGCAACACTTAAAGCAAATCGACCAGTTTCTTCATTGCCCTTTAGTGTATAAACTCGAACTAATACAGGTTTTCCTCCATTTTGAACTCCAGATGTTGTTTCTTCAACATAAGCCAAGTCACCAACAATGAATGCAATCAACTAATTACATGAAAAAGAGGGAATAAATGGTTAAAAAAAAAAAAAAATGAAATATTCCTCGTTTAAAAAAAATAAATAGAAATATAAAAAAAGGTTGACATACATAAGTACTCATAATAGGAGTCGTGGCAAATTTGACTTCCCTTTTATCATTTCCCAGTGATTTCTCGGAAATCACATTCATATTACCCAAAGCCACCAAGTCAGATGGTACAATCAATGTAATATCAAAGGTTGCTTTAATCGCTGGTTCATCCCAACAAGGGAAGGCACGACGGGCATCCGTTGCTTCAAATTGTGTTGTTGCAATATATCTTTTTTTACAAAAAAAAATATAGATATATATAGAATACATGATTAGATATTTAATTATATAATAATTTATTTATATTATTATTATTATTATTAATTTTTTTTTAATAACTAACTTTTTCTCTCCATTCTCTTCGTAAGAACTTCGATAAAAGCCAACCATTTTATCATTCAAAATTCCAGTGAATTCTAAGTACAACTTGACTTTGCAACCGGCAGGATATTCTTCTGGAAATGTTAGTTTGACTGTGTATTTTTTATTATCATGTTCAATCGAAACAGCATCGTGACTATTTTAAAAAAAAAAAATGAAAATTTTAATAAATTTATCAAAAAAAAAAAATTGGTTTATAAACTATCAATCTTTGCCTATAAAATAATAATAATATAATAAATAATAATAAAAATACAGTACCCTTCACCGTTCAATTTTCCGAGCTTCGCAGATTTAACTTCAATTTCTCTGACATTAAGTGTTATAACTTTGGTGTCTTCTTTAATATCTAGGCTTATATAATGGAATTTCATAAAGAATTAATTACAAATTTTAAGAAAATTTTTTTATTTTCTAAAAAAAAAAAAACTCACTTGATAGTTTCAAACCCGGTGAATTCAAATTTCTTTAAATCTGGGGTTAAAGTTATATCATAATGAGTTGGCCTCACATTTTTGGGTAAAACTTGGCGATCCTCAGTAGTGGACATTTTGAAAATATTATATTGAGAGAAATAATATGAAACGAGAACAACAAAGATAGAAAAGAAAATTAATTTCGGGCGAAAAAACTTTTCTTCGGACGTAGGCGACGTCTTTGACTGAGTGTTTTTCAGAGAGGCCAGTTTGAGAATATTTCTTATGCTCAAATTACGTAATCACATGAATGTGATACTTTTATCCATCTTATCCTTTTAAAATTGATTCGGGAAATTATTTAATTAGGAAAAGTTTAATTTCTCCCTTTTATAAATTTTTTTTTTTTTTTAAAAAAAAAAAATCGTGTGCTTTCACAAAGGCTGAAGAAAATGTACGCTTTTTTCTTTCATATGTTATCGGCATCATAATGACAAAAATAGGTTAAAACCCGCCTAGTTCACCTGACCGCGACACGTAAAGGTGGTAATTACTTTAGATGAGTATTTAAAACAACGTTCCTTTTTTTTTTGGAGAGCGAATTGATTTTGTATTATGATTATTACGATTTAATATCCTCATTACTATCATATCTAAATAATTTTGTTGAATGATATATGAAAGAAAATGAACCAATCTAATGTAATGTTTATAAAAGTATTTATTGATTGATTATTGAAGATCAAAAAGGAAATATCCCTTTTTCAAATATTCTGAATGTGGAGAAAATATGAACTGTATTACAAAATTAAATCTCTTAATCAAAAAAATTATGATTTAATTTTTTTTTTTTTAAAAAATTTAATTAATTTTATAATTAATTAGAATTTAATTAGACTTCTTGAAAATATTCTTGTTCATAATGGAAGTGTTAAATTTTTAATGAATTTGGAATATAATCTTTTAAAATCCTTTACAAAAAAGAAAAAATCCTAACCCCAATTCAATATACAGATTTTCAATATTTTCAATCTGAGAATTATGCTTTGGGAGATTTCAAGTGTCATTTTTCTTTTCGAAATGAGATCAGCCATTTGATTTGGTAAATGATATTATAAAAGACAAAAGAAAAAATGGGTATATCTGAAACGCTTCTAAATAATGTATATATATAGAATTATGATCAAAGATTATTTTCGAGAGAACATGAATTGTTAAAAATGATTATGTTATTCTTTTACTTTAGATCGATTTAGAATTCTATCTCGTTAATGGTATCATAAATAACATATTGGTCGTTAAATTCTTTAATTTACCGTTAATAAAGATGATTTGATATAAAGATCACCTCTTCTAATTTAAAGAAATTATACAATAATAACAAAAAGAAAGGATTCTTCTATCTTGCAAATATGTATTTAGATGGAATAGGTGTTAAGAAGAAATATTCAAAAAGAATTTCAGATTTTTTCTAAAGATGCTGATGAAGGGTCACTTATGACTTTAAATTCTGTAATATCCTGTTATGTTGTGATTTTGAAAAAAAAGCATTTGAAAAAGATGTTAAAATATTTCGATGGATTATAAAATTCGCTTTTTCTTGAAAATTAGTACAATGTATAATACTGGGCATTCGTACATAGATGAAAAAATGGAATTTTATGGTTTTTTGAAGGCTGCCGAAAAGGGTTATTCTATAGCACGATATATTGATCGTTTTCATAATGATGGAGATCCTATTAAAGGTTTAAAAAGCTATGCTATTTCCGGTCAATACATTGTTGGATCTATCTATTTGTATTTTATCAGTCACGGAATAAAGAATGTTATAAAAATTATATATATAATGAATAAATAAGGCTAAGAAATGGAGTATTAAAAAGGAAAATTAATGGAATGTTCTTGTAAGTTTGGATGTTTTGGGTTTTCCCATATGATTAAGTGTATTATTTTTTATTCGTTTTTTTAAAAGTTATTTGTTTAAATATTTATAACTTCAATAATATTATTATTTTCAATAAAATAAAATGAAATTTTTTTATTATCCTTATTTATATTTTTAATTTTACTATATTGAGCGAGAGCTATATGAGGTTTTTTTTTTTAAAAAAAAAATGATACGAATTTCTGTTAATAATTTTGTACATCTCTATTTTAAATCTATTATAGATTTTTGGGTAAATTAATAAACTTAAGGGCATATCTTGCAAGTAATCATAGAAAACATACTAAATTTAAACGCTTATAAAAATATGGTACGAATAAAATGTCATGTTATTAATATTATTCCATAAAATCTTTTATAATTCTAAATAATCCTATATAATACTATACTACTAATTAATTCTAAATAATAAATGAAATAATTATCTAAATTACAAGAAAAATCACATCAATTATTTCTTCTAATAAATCAGTGGCGTCTACATTTCCATTTTCCTTAGCCTTGTTTAACCAGTATATAGCTTTTATAGTGTCTTTTTTATTTCCACGTCCTTCATATAAATATTTTCCAATCATGTATTGACCATTGGTATAATCATTTTCTGCTGCTTTTTTAAACCATTCAAACGCTTTCACTTGATCTCTATCAATTTCATCACCGTTTGCATAATTCACTCCTAAATTATATTGTTCCATTGAATCTCCATTTTCAGCTGCCTTCAAATACCACTTAAATGATTCCTTTTTGTTTTCACCCACACCTACACCATTTTCATAACAATATCCAGTATTAGACATTGCATTAATATTTCCAGCAAGAGCAGATTTTACAGCCCATAAAAAACTTTTGGTTTCATCTTTGGATGTTCCAAATCCTTCCAAATAACATAAACTAACATTATCTTGTGCTACAAGATATCCTTTTTCTGCTGATTTTAAAAATAAGTCAAATGCTTTTTTTTCATCTTTTTTTACTCCAAATCCTTTCTCATAAAAAAGACCCAAATAATTCAAAGCAATAAAGGATCCTTCATCAGCAACTTTAGAACAAATTTGAAATGCTTCTAACATATCCTTTTCAACACCTAAACCTTCTAAATGCATGTATGCAAGATATAGACATCCAATCTCTCTGTTCATATTATGTGTCTTTCTTTGTGAAAGATCTGTGAAATCCTTCTTTTTATAAATAAGTTCATTAGAAGCTAAACTAAAGAATCTAAATGCCATTTTGTTATCAATAATTGTACCTATACCATAAAGGTAAAAAAATCCTATTAAACTAGTAAACCAATGATGAGATGGATGCCTAATCATTGTATATAGAACCTTAACTGGATTCATATTGTGTTCTTTAATATAATCCTTGATTATAATTGGTCGCATATAAAAAGTTTGTTTTTTGAATAAATCAGTGAAAAATTCAAATAAATCCTTAATGAATAAATTAATTTCATTTGTAACATTAATGAAAGGAGGATTGGATGTTGTAATTTCTGATTCTTCAATTTGCCTTTTTTTTAAGTAAGAAACTTTATAAATTAATAAATGATCTGGAGAATTTTCAAACATGTGATGAAAAATATAACTTACATATTTGACTCTTCCAATTCACATGTTGTATCTGAAATAATAATATTTGAAAGATTTTTAATCACTTGAGTAATGTCAGGTCTTGAATTTCCATTGGGTTTCCAGCAATCTATTAAAATATTTATCTTAATAATAATTTATTATATTTTAACAATAGAAATGAATTTAATAAATTTATACCAATGTATAGTTCTATATATTCAGGAGGTGTCCTAGGTATAACCATTTCTCTTTTGCCTTTTGTAATATCATTTATCACCTCAATAGTTGATTCCATATCAAAAAGAGAAATTCCACTAGAAATTTCCCAAAGAATAATTCCCAGATTAAAAATATCTAAACTTTTATTGAAAAGTTCCAAATATTGAAAATCTGTATATTGAATTGGACTAAGATTATTTGTAAAGGATTTTAAAGATTCTATTCCAAAATCATTTAATTTAATATTTCCATTATGAACAAGAATATTTTCTGAAGTCTAATTAAATTAAATCATAAAAAATTATAAAATAATTAAAATTATTAAAAATAATAATTAAAATTAATAATTAATTAATTTATTTATAAAGAAAATATTCAAGAAGTTAAAATCAAATTTTTTGGAATTAAAATAATTACCAATTTTCCATGAGTAATATCATTAGAATGCAAATGCATCAAAACATTTGCAATTTGTTTCGCAAGATTTAATTTTGTAATCCAATTCATATTTTTGAAATTTTTCTCCGAATATCGACAAAGAGGACCATTATTAGCATATTCAAGGATTATCATATAAATATTGGTATTCTCTATACCGAAAAAAAATAAATTAATTAATTAATAAAAAAATTAAATGTGTTTTTTTTTTTGATTATTATATTTAAATATAAATTTCATATTTTTACCTTGCTTGGTAATACCATAGAATTTAAGAATACTATCATGAACCTCCAATTTTCGATGCCTTTTAACCTAATCCAATTAAAAAAAAAAAGTATTAAAAAGTAGAAAAAAAAAGTAGTAGGAAAAATAGTAAAAAAGTAACAGAAAATTCAAATAATAGAATAATTAACTTACTTCATTTATGAAATTATCTAAAGTAGATTTATTATTTAAAGAAATACATTTGAGAGCAACAGTTTTTTGATAAATTTTAAAAGTGGCTTTATAAACTTTTTCACTAATTAATTTTACATTCTCGAATTCAGAATCTTGATAAAATGGGATATCATATTCTATGTATTCTATTATAGCGTGAGACATAGTTTATATATTATTAATTAAATTTATTATAGTTATTTATTGAATTAAATAAATGATTGAATTACGTCGTTACACCATATGGTTTTACAAAGAAGTTGTACCAGTATTTTCTATAATATTACTAATAATGAACGAAAAACATATAATTTTTGATAATCTTTAATGCTTCTAAATAAGACAAAGTAAAAAAATCCGATCAGACAGTTAATTATCTGTCGAATTGGTAAATAAATTACGCCACTCGCCTCGATTTTTTGATCAAAATGATAATCATTATAACATTACCGTATTTTATATCACAAAAAATTGACCTTCCATCTGCTTTTAATAAGTATTGAAGATTTCCTTAATGTAATCTTTCAAAAGAAAGATATTAGAAGAAATGGTTTTGTACATATTTTAAAAAATTCAATTTTTATATATTTATATTTAAATTAAATATCATGAACACAAAGTGCCCTAACCTCGATCTCTTGTTATTTACATGAAACATAATATTAACTATTGACCAGCTTTAAAGAATTTATTAGATAATAATCATTAAATATATAATTATTAAATTATAAATAAGAATCAAATTGTTATTCAATGACTATAATTATTTTCTTACTACACGCAATAATTGTATTGATTTCCAATAATTAAATTTTTATTAGGAATTGTATTTAAATCCAAATTTTCGTCTAGAATTTGTGTCTTGAAAATAAAATTCCAATATTAAATACTTTACTAAAATTTCAGGTTAGGTCAACGTAGGAACATTTATAGAACTTTATTTATCTTCTTTATGACTAAAGCGTTCTAAAGAATTTTAGATAGTTATCATTTAAAATACAGAGTGCTAAAACTTCCTAGATTTTACACTTACCAATTTCAAAGAAATATTCACAAGAAATATTTGATGAATAATTTACTAATAAAATAAATCAATAGCTTATCATTATACAATATAATATAATAATAACCTAAAAAAATATTATTTCTTCTAATAATTGTTTTTGCATAAGTATACACTTTTTCCTTTGCTTTATTAATCCGGTGTATAGCTTTTACAATATCTTTCTCAGTTTCACACCCGTCCCTGATCATAGTATTTTCCGATTATGTATTGGTTTCATTTTCTTTTGATTACATAAAAATGTTCTAAATTATGTATGTTGCGCCGTGGGATCTTTCAAAAACTATATAAATACTTCCTTTTTGTCTTTACCCATTGCCATAATAATACCCAGTATCGTTCATTGCATCAATATTTCCAACAAGAGCGTTCTTTTTCACATTTCTTTTCTTGAGACATGATTAGCTATAATGAATATTAAAAATTTGTTAATAAAGCTAATAAATTAATTCGACCACATTAGAATTTACCTTAATTTTAATCCTTCTAACATTTAATAGTAAAATTGGCCAATTGGTAGTGATATTTCTTATCCACCTAATCTACTATACTAAAAATTATTGATTCAGAACGTGACAAAAAATATCAAACAACTTAAAAAAATCTGGCACATGATAAATAAAAAAAAAACTACCAATTTATTTTAACCGAAGGAAAGCGAGATTTGACATGTATAATTGGTAATTCAGCAGAAATTAATATTAATTTTGGCCAATGTTAATAAATTTTATTATCCTGAATTAATTTTTATTTGGTTTATTTGGATTTTCATGTTTGTTTTCGTCGCTATAATTTTTTTATTAGTAAAAAACAAATTTATTGTGTTAAGACTGTAATGAAGTTCTGGGATAAGGTTACTAGCTAAAAATAGTTATATTTTAAGGAAAAAGAGATTTGAAAAATCTTTAATTAATTAGCCCAAAATTTACGATTAATTTGATCATGGGATTACGAATTAAATTTTTTTTTTTTTAATAATAATCTTGCATCATAATCTTCTTTAGTCGATACAATATTTTCCTTCAAATATTGATGAATTATCATTTCTTACTAAAATGATCTTCTAAATAAAATCGAGTAATACTACCACACCTTTTTTTTTGTCAAAAAAAAAAGAGCATCAATAATACTCTTAAGCAGATTTCAAATTTCATCTTTACCAGAAATTGTGACTTTTCTATAAAAAAAATTCCCCAGCAGCCGTTTAGTGCCACAAGTTGTCCGTTTTCAGCTTATTTAAATATAACCTTTTATAATATGCCAATTGATATGTTTTTAGTATTCTTGAAGTTGGTTAAGTAATATAGTTACTATCAGATTTTAATGCTTATTAATCTTTTTGAGTAAAATATAATCGATGTTGTAAATTAGAAAAGTTAATAGTTTCATAAAAATATAGTTACACATTTATATTGATAAGTACATAATTTATAACTTAAAAATAAACATCACATAAATTAAACTATTTAAATTGACTCGTCCAAACAATATTATCACTGATATTTAAATCTTGTAAAGATAAAGGAGGTAAAGGTTTACTTATAACATTTTCTTCAGGATAAGTAGTTTCAGCAGAAGATAAATCTTCTTCACATTGCATTTTTTGATCTACATTTAAAAACATAAGTGAATGTTCTGTTTTTTTATCATATAATAAACCATCAATACAACGTTCTGATATATAAGAAATCATTTCAGCACTTGGACGGGAAACTGGATCTTTGTGCCAACACCATTCCATAATTAATTTATGACATTGTGGCGTGCCTTTATTAATTTTTGGTCGAAGTCCATTGAAAATATCAACAGCTAATTCTGAATCATATGCTCTGTTAGCAAATGGGTTTTTTCCTGTTGAAATTATCCACATAATCATTCCAACACTGTAAATATCTGAAGCTTGTGTGTATTGATATTTATTAAATACCTCAGGTGCAATATATGGTAATACTCCATATACTCTAGATGATGAGGTTTCATTTGCTAATCTACATAATCCTAAATCTCCCAATCTTATGAATTTATATTTTGAATTACTATATGATTCAGTTATCGTTAGGTTCCCAGGGTGAAGATCATGATAGACAAATCCTTTATCATGAATGACTTTTAATCCCCTAATAAAAGAATTCAATAACCATAATCGTTCAATCCAAGGTAATGATTTATTTTGGTTAAGAGAATTCTTTTGTCATTGAATCTTAGGTTATACCCAAAATTGGTAAAACATATTTATCTCGACATTGGAAATTTGCAGTTAACTATGGTTATAAAAATTAAAATTAATAAATATATTGTATATTATATGAAAACATATGGATCTATTAATATATTTAATATTTACCTCTTTTAAAAATTCTGAACTAATCTCTTGTGAATTTTTAAGTTTCTTCACGCAACTTGATTTGATTTATAAAATTTAAATAACTCTTCAGGCATATCTATCCATTTTGCTTTCCAAATACTGCCAAACCCTCCTTCAGCTAAATGTTCCATGTTTACCAATTTACTATAATCTATCCATATCCAAATTTCCCATTCATTGGAATTTTCATCTGATTGTGTCATTTGAATAATCTCGCCAATATCGTTATTACCACTAGTCCATTTACAATCTGAACATATATTATTTTGCATATTTAAATTTCCACAATTAATGCATTTATGTTCTAATTTTTTGTCGATTTTTTTTAACATATGACATTTCATTTCGATAGAAATATTCAATTGAATTTTGTCCAAATTTTTCTCCTCCTTCAGCTGATTTCAAATACCACTGGAATGCTTTCTCTTCATCTTTTAAAGTTCCAATCCCATTGCGATAACAATATCCAAGATTATTTTGTCTTGCAGGGTTTCCTCCTTCAGCTAATTTCAAGCACCATTGAAACTTTCTTTTCATCTTTGGTGGTTCCAATCCCATTTAAATAAAAATTTGCAAGAATGAATTGCCCATCAGTGCTTCCTCCCTCAGCTGATTTCAAATACCACTGAAATGCTTTCTCTTCATCTTTTATGGTTCCGATCCCATTAAGATAACAACTTGCAAGACTATTTTGTCCTTCATGTCTTCCTCCTTCAGCTGATTTCAGATACCACTGGAATGCTTTCTCTTCATCTTTTATGTTTCCAATTCCATTTTGATAACAATATCCAAGATTAAATTGTCCCTCATTATTTCCCCCTTCGGCTGATTTCAGGTACCACTGAAATGCTTTCTTTTCATCTTTTGTGGTTCCAATTGCATTGTGATAGCAATACCCAAGATTACTCTGTCCATTACTGTTTCCACCTTCAGCTGATTTCAGATACCACTGGAATGCACTCCCTTCATCTTTTGTGGTTCCAATCCCTTTCCCATAACAAGCTCAAAGACTATTTTGCGCTTCATGGTTTCCTCCTACAGCTGATTTCAAGTACCACTGAAATGTTTTCTCTTCATCTTATGTGATTCCAATTCCATTTTGATAGGAATATCCAAGATTACGCTGTCCATAACTGCTTCCCCATTCAGCTGATTTCAGGTACCTCTGGAATGCTTTCTCTTAATCATTTCTGGTTCCAATCCCTTGTAAATAACAATTCCCAAGATTAAATTGTGCATCACCCTTTCCCTTCCCAGTTAATTTAAGGTACTGACGAAATTTATTTTCATTTTAAGATAAATTTCCTATTTACGTGGTGATTTGTTCAAGTTATAATTTATTGAATTTAAAAGTTCTAATTTTTTATTGAAGTTTGAAATGGAATATATTTAAAAGTAGAAATTAATTATATTAAAAAGTAAGCGAAAAAACTTTTAATCGAATATATTAATTATTTTTTTATGTTTTATTATTTGCAATAAATGCATACAAGAATACTATACTATTCAATTTCTGTCATAATTCATCCATTCTAGAATTTTATATTATTAAAATTTCTTCGTAGAATGGTTACATTGATACCTTTATTGTCATCAAGATATATTTTATCAACTAACAAATAATATCATCAATAATCAATATAAATGATTAATTGCATCTGAATTTTAACAAAGTATTTCATATTAATATTTTATTTTTAAAACAAATTCTAGAATCCAGATGCAATTCTCAATCGACAAAGTGCAAAATTTCCTATATCAATTTTTTTTTATAGCAATTTGGTTTTTACAATTTATATTCATGATTAACAAAAAATAATTCAATTATGCTATAATATCATATCATAATAACCTAAAAAAAGATTATTCGATTTATTAAATATAAATTTAACAATTTATAACTGATTATGGTATTCTCATGTATTGGCTTCATTTTCTACAACTGCTTTCTCTTGATCGCATAATAACGTCCTAAATTATGTTGTACCTTGGGATCTTTCCAACAGATTTCAAAAACCACATAAATGATTCTTTTTGTCTTTACTCATATCTATGCCATCACTGTCATAACAATACCTATTATTCATTACATTCTTTTTCGCTTGTTTTTTTTCTTGAGACATAATTAATAATAATGAATTACTATCTGTAAGTCACACCAAAGGTTAATATTGCGAATAAAAATGTGTTAATAAAGCTAATAAATGAATTTTATCAAATTAGTTTTTTTGATTTGTTGTGAAGCTTGCTTAAAAAGAATTTCCTGCCTAGTACAAAATTTCCTATTTCAATATTTCAAATCATTTGGAAATTGTTAAAATTAACTTTAACAAATCAATCGAAAAGTTTAAATCTTTTTTCGGTTTAAGAATTTTTCTCCGGTTCAATTTAATAGAAATTTTGGAAGTGGTAATTTCGAATCCTTCTTTAATTGTCTAATAATATAAATAAATAATATAATACAGAGACCAATGCTATTTAATGTCTCCTCGTAATAATTTTCATTACTTGGGAAGAAGTTTATTCTTTATTATATCCATCTGTATTGTTTTTTTTTCCAAAGATTTTATTCACGTCTTATAAGAAACGTACCGAACCAGACAACTATATTAAATTACAAGTATATAAAGTACTTCAACTTTTACGAAGAAGCAAATATGAACCTGCTAAACGGGCCGATTCTTTTGGACCAAGTTGGGTTAATAATTATCCTTTGATCATTAAATTGATGTTATTTATTCTTCTTTAAAGTTAATTTATGAAAAGAAATTAAAGAATTGGTTTTATTCAACGGTCACAGGAATGATTTGAACCATTGAAAGTACTCTTCAAGGATTTACGGGAGGAGGTTAATTTTTTTTATCTTTATTTCAAAATTTATTGTTTTAATTTTAATTTTTTTTTTTTGATTAATTTTTAGGTGTTAATGACCGTCGCCCGTTAATCGCACAGAGAGAAAAATTTGAATTATATTTAGGAATGGCTTGAAATGGTATTTTCTTACTTAAATTTATTCGAATAAAATATAGATAAAATAAAAATAATAATTATATTTATTATATAGGAATGTTCGTAATGGGTTAAATGGATTTATTAATCTACCAGATCCACATAAACACTTCACTTTATAACAAGTTAGGATTAGCTATTCCCATTAAGAAAGCTTGGCAATTACTATATAATTTTGAAATAATTCTTGATATCGCTAAAGAACTTCTTCATAATAGTTCGAAAGCAACTCAAACCTTATATACAGCCAATAAATAATACATTTCAACCACGTGAAGAAAATTCACTTTAATTCACTTTTAATATCTAAAGAATTTTTGAGACATAAAAATGGTAGTTATGAAATTGTTATATTGGTACTACACTTCTTGTTCATGGTAAGAAGCAATTTAATAATTTTTTGAATTATTTCTTAATTTTAATTGAATTATGATTTAATTATATTTTTATTAAATTTTTGGACCATTTGATTCAATTAAAGAAAAGTTGCAAGTCAACACAAGTTGGATTGATGGATATTTATTCAGAAAATAAATTTGCGGCTCACAGACGTAACAATTTGAGTAATTAAAAGAATTATATCCCAAGTTATTCAAGAAAAAGCTGTTAATGGTTAATTCTTAACAATTGGTGGAGTATAAAATATAATCTATTCTACCATTTATTATGAGTTAGATTTTACATATATTTTTATTTATTTAATATATTAACTTTCGAATATATGTTAAATTTTTCTATTCGGTTAATTAATTATTGTAGAATAGATTTTGGAACTAACGTTTTGTCCGTTTCGGGAAAGTCACGATGTTTCGCAAACATAATAAAATGCAACATGGAATAAATTTATAACTTGAAAATACCTAATAATTAAGAAATTTCAGATAAATTAATGTAAACTTAAACAAAATTACATCCCAGATTTAGCTGATAAATTAATAAATAAAATGAGATTGATATATTATAATCCAAACAGATTTAATTTAACAACTGTCAAAATTGAAATTATTTATACCAAGACTATTCAAATTAGAAGGTAGAAGTTTACTTGTAACATTTGCTTCAGGATGAATAGTTTCAGCAGTTACAACAAAAGATAAATCTTCATCAACATCCTCATTTTGCACTCTTTGTTCTGCATTTAAAAACATAAGTGAATCTTCTGCTTTGTTATCATACAACAAACTATCAACCCACTTTTCTGATATATTAGAAATTATTTCAGCACTTGGACGTTCAGCTGGATCTTTGTGCCAACACTTTTCCATCAATTCTTTATAACATTGAGGTGTGCCTTTATTAATTTTTGGTCGAAGTCCATTGAAAATATCAGCGGCCAACTCTAAATCATATGCTCTAATTGCAAATGGTATTTTTCCTGTTGAAATTACCCACATAATAATTCCAACACTATAAATATCTGAAGCTTGTGTATATGTGTATTGATATTTATTTAATACTTCAGGTGCAATATATGGCAATACACCATATTCTCTAGATGATGAGGTTTCATTTGCTAATCTACATAGTCCTAAATCTCCTAATCTTATGAATTTATATTTTGAATTACTATTTGATTCAGTTATCATTAGGTTCCCAGGGTGAAGATCTTGATGGACAAATCCTTTATCATGAATGACTTTTAATCCCCTAATAAAAGAATTCAATAACCATAGCCGTTCAATCCAAAGTAATGACTTATTTTGGTTAAGAAAATCTCTCAAATTTCCATTTTTCATATATCGTAAAACAATTGCATATTCTTTTGTCATAGAATCTTGGGTTATACCCAAAATTGGTAAAACATACTTATCACGACATTGGAAATTTGCAGTTAACTATAGTTACAAAAAAAAATAAATTAAAATAAATTTAAATGTCATATATTATATAAAACAATATTGATGTATTGGTATATTTAATATTTACCTCTTTTAAAAATTCCGAACTAATTTCTTGTGAATTTTTAAGCTTCTTCAAGGCAACTTGATTTGTTTTATAAAATTCAAATACCTTTTCAGGCAAATCAATCCATTCTGCTTTCCAAATATTACCAAACCCTCCTTCAGCTAAATATTCTAAGTTTTCCAATTTACTATAATCTATCCATCTCCAAATTTCCCATTCATTTACATTTTTATCTAATTGTGTCATTTGAATAACCTTGTCAACTTCAGAGTTACTACTAGTCCATTTTGGTATTTCTATAAGTTTACAATCTGAACATGTATTATTCTGTATATTTAAATTTACACAATTATTTTTTAATTTATTTTGGTTTTTTTTAACATATGAAATTTCATTTCTATACAAATAATCATTTGAACTCTGTCCAAATTTTGCTCCTCCTTCAGCTGATTTCAGAAACCACTGGAATGCTTTTTTATCATCTTTTGTAGTTCCAATTCCATTTTGGTAACAATATCTAAGATTATTTTGTCCTAAGTTGTTTCCTCCTTTAGCAGATTTCAGGTACCACTGTAATGCTTTTTTATCATCTTTTATGGTTCCTATCCCATAGTTATAACAACACCCAAGATTGAATTGTCCCAAATGGCTTCCTCCTTCAGCTGATTTCAAATACCACTGAAATGCTTTCTCTTCATCTTTTGTGGTTCCAATTCCATTGTAATAACAAGTTCCAAGATTATTTTGTCCTTCATGATTTCCCGTTTCAGCTGATGATAAGTACCACTGAAATGCTTTTGCATAATCTTTTGTAGTCCCAATCCCATATTGATAACAACATCCAGTGTTGCATTGTCCCATAAGGTTGCCTCTTTCAGCTGATTTCAGGTACCACTGGAATGCTTTCTCCTCATCTTTTATGGTTCCAATCTCATTGTCATAACAATATCCAAGATTGTATTGTCCCAAATGGTTTCCTCCTTCAGCTGATTTCAGGTACCACTGGAATGCTTTCTCTTCATCTTTTATGGTTCCAATCCCATTGTCATAACAATATCCAAGATTGTATTGTCCCAAAAGGTTTCCTCCTTCAGCTGATTTCAGGTACCACTGGAATGCTTTCTCTTCATCTTTTGTGGTTCCAATTCCATTTTGATAACAACATCCAAGATTGTATTTTCCCAAATTGTTTCCTGCTTCAGCTGATTTCATATACCACTGGAATGCTTTCTTTTCATCTTTTTTGGTTCCAATTCCATTGTGATAGCAATATCCAAGATTACTTTGCCCTGAGTCATTTCCCCCTTCAGCTGATTTCAGAAACCATTTGAATGCTTTCTCTTCATCTTTTGTAGTTCCAATCCCATTTAAATATAAACTTCCAAGATTATATTGTCCTGCATGATTTTCTCCTTCAGCTGATTTCAGATACCACTGAAATGCTTTTTCTTCATCTTTTGAGGTTCCAATTCCATTGTAATAACAATCTCCAAGACTGAATTGTGCATCACTATCTCCTCCTTCTGCCGATTGTAGATACCACTGGAATGCTTTCTCTTCATCTTTTATGGTTCCAATCCCATTGGCATAACAACATCCAAGTTTGTATTGTCCCATGAGGTTTCCCCCTTCAGCTGATTTCAGATACCACCGGAATGCTTTCCCTTCATCTTTTGTGATTCCAATTCCACTTTCATAATAATATCCAAGATTGTATTGTCCCAAATGACTTCCTCCTTCAGCCGATTTCAGGAACCATTGGAATGCTTTAACTTCATCTTGTTTGGTTCCATTCCCATTTCCGTAACAATTTCCAAGATTGTTCTGTCCTGTAAGGTTTCCCCCTTCAGCTGATTTCAGATACCACTGGAATGCTTTCTCTTCATTTTTTATGGTTCCAATTCCATTTTGATAACAATATCCGAGATTATATTGTCCCAAATGGTTTCCTCCTTCAGCTGATTTTAGGAACCACTTGAATGCTTTCTCTTCATCTTTTGTGGTTCCAATTCCATTGTAATAGCAATATCCAAGATTGTGTTGTCCATAACTGTTTCCCTCTTCAGCTGATTTCAGAAACCACTGGAACGCTTTCCCTTCATCTTTTGTGGTTCCAATCCCATATTCATAACAACATCCAAGATTGTATTGTCCCATAAGATTTCCTCCTTCAACTGATTGTAGATACCACCGGAATGCTTTCTCTTCATCTTTTATGGTTCCAATCCCATTGCCATAACAACATCCAAGTTTGTATTGTCCCAAATTGTTTCCCCCTTCGGCTGATTTTAGGTACCATTGGAATGCTTTCTCTTCATCTTTTATGATTCCAATCCCATTGCCATAACAACATCCAAGTTTGTATTGTCCCAAATTGTTTCCTCCTTCGGCTGATTTCAGGTACCACTGGAATGCTTTCTCTTCATTTTTTGTGGTTCCAATTCCATTTTCATAACAACATCCGAGATTGTATTGTCCCAAATTATTTCCTCCTTCAGCCGATTTCGTGTACCACTGGAATGCTTTCTCTTCATCTTTTATGGTTCCACTCCCGTTTTGATAGCAACACCCAAGATTGGTTTGTCCTAAATGGTTTCCTCCTTCGGCTGATTTCAGGTACCAATAGAATGCTTTCTCTTCATCTTTTGTAGTTCCAATTCCATTTTGATAAGAATATCCGAGATTATGTTGTCCATAACTGCTTCCCCATTCAGCTGATTTCTGATACCACTGGAATGCTTTTCTTTCATCTTTTATGGTTCCAATCCCATTCCCATAACAACAACCAAGATGGTATTGTCCTGTGTGGTTTCCCCCTTTAGCTGATTTTAGGTACCACCGGAATGCTTTCCCTTCATCTTTTACGGTTCCAATTCCATTTTTATAACAACATCCAAGGTGGTATTGTCCTGTGTGGTTTCCTCCTTCAGCTGATTTCTGGTACCACTGGAATGCCTTTCCTTCATCTTTTATGGTTCCAATCCCATATTCATAACAACATCCAAGATGGTATTGTCCTGTGTGGTTTCCCCCTACAGCTGCTTTCAGGTACCACTGGAATGCTTTCCCTTCATCTTTTGGGGTTCCAATTCCTTGTAAATAACAATTCCCAAGATCCAATTGGGCATCACCATTTCCCTTTTCAGCCAATTCCAAGCACTGAAGAAATTTATTTTCATTGGAACTTATATTTCCCATTTACGTGATGATTTGTTCAGTAGATTAAAGTTATAATAAAATTTATTGAATTTAAAATTTTTATTTTTTTTTTCATTAAATTAAAAGTGACAATTAATCATATAGAAAGGTTAAGAGCAAACTTTTAATTGAATAATTTGTATGTTTTACTATTTGCAATAATGCATATAATATAAGGATATGAAATTTTGAATAATACTCTTCAAATTTTTTTCGTTGAATATTTATAAGGCATAATTTGTATTATATTATATAATATTATATTAATTTTTTTTTTTGATTGCTAAAATAGGCAGATTGTGATTGTGTAAAAGTTACAATTTGTTTATCCGATTTTTAAAATTGTAACGATTAGCATATGCCCCATTGAATATACCAAATTTGTAATACTATTCATCTGCAGCCTAACTGGCTACTTCTTCGAATGATTAAGAATTTCTTCGTACATTGAACATTCTTTATTATCTAATAACTTTATCAACATCTTTATTGTTATTTTGATAAGATTCATTAAACGCTAAAAAAGCCTATCATATAATCTCAAGATACGAGACTAGATAATTTATCTAAAAACAACTTCAATAATAATATAAATGATTAATTAGTATTTTTAAAACGTGAATTCTAGACGAAATTTTAATTTAGGTGCAATTCTCAATTAATGAAAGTACAAAACTTCTAGATTTTATACATATCAATTTTTATATTCACGAAAATTATTTAATAAATATTTTATTAATAAAAATAAATCAAAAGCTTATCAATAATGTTATAACTAAAAAAAGATTACGTATTCGATCAATTAATTGTTCTGCATATGTATACGCTTTTCCTTTGCTTTATTAAACCAGTATATAGCTTTTAAAATTGTATCTTTTATCAATTCCGCGTCCTTGATCATAGTATTCTCCAATCATGTATTGGCTTCATTTTCGCAACTTTTTTAAACAATTCAAATGTTTTCTCTTGATCGCATAATAGTGTCCTAAATTATGTTATGCCATGGGGTCATTTCCGTCCTATACTGTAATAACAATACCCGCATCAGGAAAATTTATAAACCATGATATTACATAATATTATATGATTCGTATTTACGCAAATCTACGTAGGTAAGTAATAAAATTTCCGGATGCGGTATTCACTTTTTCTTTTCTTGAGACATAATTAATAATATCAATTACTATCTGTAAGTTTAACTTAACGATTAAAAATGTTTTAATAAAGCTATTAAATGAATTCGACAGCATTAGAATTTACCTTAATTTTGATCTTTCTAACGATTTAGTAAAATTGTCCAATAATTTAAAATTGACTTTTGGAAGTTTAAATCTTTCATTGGGTTCAAGATTTTTTTTTCTTCTTTGGCTAAATTAAATAAAAATTTTGGAAGTATCCTTCTTTAGATGCCTAATAATAAATAGATAATATAATTCATATAAAATAATATAATACATTTAGGACAATTCGTATTAATGGAAGAGTTTTTTTTTTTATTATATCCGTATGTGTTTATCCTTTTTTAAAAATACTGATCGATAATATTTTCAATTGATTTTCACTCTTTTTTTTTTCTTTTTGTAACTGATTTTAAATCAAAAATATTTATGCAACAAAAGTCAATAAATCGAAAATGTACCTGGATAATCTTCTCTTCATTATGACTTCATATCCTCGAATAGAACTGTGATAAATTTACTTCCATAGATTTTTCGGATGTAAATTTGTATTCATGTCCTTATAAGAACGGAAAAATATATTAAATTTCAAGTATATAAAGTTCGTCAACTTTACGAATAACTTTTGAAGAAGCAATAAAAGGAAAATATGAACCTTCTAACTTTTGAACCAAGTTGGGTTAGTATTATATAATAATTATTCTTTGATCATTATATTGATGATGATTAATTATTCCTTTTGTGAAAAAATTAAAAGAAAAGAAAATTAAAGAATCATTTTTATTCTAGTCTTCTCAATGGTTCCATATAAATGTGACAATTCCTAAAGATTAGAAAGGTGAAGAAGTACAATTCCTATTGAACACAAATAATGAAGGAATGATTTGGACCGTTGATGGTACTCTTCTTCAAGGACTTATGGGAGAAGGTTAATTTTTTAATTTTATTTCAAATTTTGTTGTAAAATTTTTTTAATTTTTCATTAAAATTTTAAATTTTAATTAATTTTTAAGTGATAATGACCGTCGCTTTTAGTATATTCTCACCCGTCAATCGCACGGATGAGAAAAATTTGAATTCTGTTTAGGAATAGCTTGTAATGGTATTTTCTATTATTTCTATTTTCTATTAAATTTATTCAAATAAAAATCTAGATAAAATAAAAATAATAATTACGTTTATTATGTATTAATTTTATAGGAATGTTTGGTGATGAGTTAAATGGATTTGTCAATCTACCAGATCCACACAAACATTACAAACATTTCACTTTAGAACAAGTAGAATTAACTATTCCCAATAAGAAACTTTGCAATTATTATATGATTTTGAAATAATTCTTGATATCGCTAAAGAACTTCCTCATGATAGTTCAAAAGCAACTCAAGCCTTATATGCAGCCAATAAAATAGT
>CAJVPK010000195.1:0-50869 GCA_910592015.1 Diversispora eburnea | reverse complement strand
CTATCAATTATAATGATACAGGCCTGAAACTCTTATAGTAGATGCGCAATGATGTTTTCTTTGAGTTCACTTAGTATCACATTTAACATTTTCTTCGTCACAAATGAACTTTTATATGAGCGAACTATTTATAATTTTTTTTTTAAATAGTAAAATGACCAACGGTAAATTTTGATCGTTTTAGATGTGTCTAAGTAAAAATTTGCACTAGAAAACATCAAATACTTTACTAATTAAAAGTTGTAGCATATATTATTAGTTACAAATTCATATAAGATACTTTTTAGTTACGATTAATATCCATTGAGATCGATAAATGTTAATTTTATAGTTTCAAAATTCGATTTTTTGCTGATGTTAATTGAATCAAAATTTCTTGACGACTATGCATCCAAAATTAGTAATTAAGATATCATATGAAAGCCCAAAACCAAGGCAATTAAATAAAAAAAAAGTTGACTCATTTTTATATGTTAGATCACAAGTTATTAACGGATAAAAATTTACTTTATAATCGATAATTTTTAAGTGATCGGATACTTTTGCTAGGTGAGTGTAGTATTGTATATATATATTAAATTATCTAATTATACATCGTTATTATTTTGTTCTAGAGAGGCTAAATATTCTGTATGTAATTTATTCTGAGTTTCCCATTCTTTCTTTAACTTTTTCACCCTGTTTTTAGCAAGTTCTTCTCCTTTGCTATCATGAGTTGGAATTCCCTAATAAAATAATTATTATAAATTATTATTATAATTATTAAATAAATAATAGTTATTACCATAATATATATTATATATTATTATTATTACCTGTTCATCAAATGCCGAATATGCATTTTCTTCATTTTCACCTTTAACATTTTTAAACATATCTTCTGGTGCCAATTTTCCTTGTTCCAATTTTTTCTTTCTTTCTTCTTCTTTAGCTTTAGCCATTTCTTCTTTTCTTGCCAATTTTTCCGCTTGAACTTTTAATTTTTCTTCCCGAGCTTTAATAAGTTCTTCTTTATTTACAAATTTTACCAAAGCCTTACCATCTTCTTGATCATCTAATGATACTCCAAATTCTATTAATTCCACATCTCTTAAATTATCACTTAATTTTAAAAATTCACTGAAATCTTTTTTTTGCCTAGAATATTCACGAATATTATCACGATAATTTGATAATACGCGAAGATATGGAAGAACAATTTCTTCTTTCTATTAAAAAAAAAAAATAGAAGTATCATAAACAAATATCATGAAATGGTATTATTATTAGTATAGATCTAGATAATGATACAAGAATCAAAAAAAAAAGCCAAAATAAAAACAAAATAAAATAAAATAAAAAAAAAAATAAAAAAAATTCCTACGTTAACAGATTTTTGTTTTTCGGATACTCCAAATCCAATTTCTTTAGATTCGGAACTTTCTATAACTCCAAAAATTCTTAACATCTTAGTTACATAATTTGCTATATTTTCAATGATATTAATATTTATTTTGGACCTTCCACTAGCGATATAGATATTAGTTTTATAAACCAAATCCATTATTTCCGAAATTACAGTTGGTGTGTTAAATGAATCGCAAAGTGCTGCGTGAACGTTTTGTTGTTTCCCTCGGAAACTTTTTTTTTTATAAAAAAAATAAATAAATAAATAAATAAAATAATGAAACAAACAAATAAACAAACAAATAATTAAATACATATGTAAATAATTTTAATAAAAATTATTATTTTAATACTCGATAAAATTGAAATCAAAAATATCATGATTGAGTAATATGTTTGCTTACACATTTAAAAGTTCTTTTTCGGGATTGAGATATTGATGTGTTCCATCTGATAAATATGCGGAGTGCTTGTGTTCATTTATTAAAGCTTTGACATTGACGAAGAAATTCTAATAACCAAATATATATACAAATGAAAAAATAAATATTAAAAATATCAACATATATATATATATATATAAAGAATTAAGTATAAATTAATTACAAACATTAAGAATTGTCTCGATATTTTTTGCTTCGGCAAGGCTAGAATCTTTAAAGTCTAATTTTGAATCCCATTGATGAAGAAGGAAACAAAATCGTAATTGTCTAGATGTATATTTTTCTAACGCTTGCTATTTATCATTTATTAAAAAAAAGGGGGGAAGAAAAGGTAAGCAAATTAAAAATATATTAAAGAGGAGAGAGACGAGAAAAGAGGGATTCACCTACCTTTATGGTAATAAAATTTTTCAAAGATTTACTCATCTTTTGACCTTCAAGATTTAAGTGACCGGCATGAATAAAATAATTAACCCATTGGTTACATCCATGATAAGCCTATATAAATATATATATAAATGAAATTGAAGTAGTAAAAGAATTATTTTTTAATTTTAATTAATTAATTTTAAATTCAATTGAATAATAATCATTTATTTTTATTACTTCAGATTGTGCTAATTCGTTATCATGATGAGGAAATGCCAAATCAATTCCTCCGGAGTGAATATCCAAATTTTCACCAATAACTTCACTAATAATAATAATAAACAATTTATAAATAATGTGTAATTTGAATGAAATAAAGAAAATCCACAAGAAGAAGAAGAAAAGATGAAGTGAGATTATACCTTGCCATCGCCGAACATTCAATGTGCCATCCCGGACGACCCTATTATAGATTTATAATAAAAATAATTATAACATGTAAATGTGATCAAAATAGTCAAAAATAAAAAATAAAAATAAATAATAATGAATAAATTAATAAATTTATTAATTACCTGACCCCAAGGAGATTCCCAAAATGGTTCACCTGGTTTACTTTTTTTCCATAAAGCGAAATCACTTTTATTTTTTTTCCCTTGTAACTTACTACCCAAACTACCTTCACCTTCTTCAATAAGTTTTTCATTATCAGCTGACCAAGGTTCCAATTTTGCATAATGATGACGATAAGGATTATTATTCTTATTATTAATAATTTTACTCTTACTACCATCAAATTCGAAAGTATCAAAATAAACGGATCCATCACTTTCATAAGCGTAACCATTATCAATTATCTTTTGAATATATTTAACAATTTCGGGTACATATTCACTAACTCGCGTTAAAATATCTGAAGGACAAACATTTAATGTTCGCATATCTTCCATAAAATCTTTTTCCCAATGTGCGGCAAGATCACGAAATACTTTCGGATCTGTAATCGATGCACCTTTCTATAATGCATTATATATATATATATTTTTTAATAATAAATAAAATATGATTTTTTTTTAATAACAAATATATCAATTTTAATAGATATTTACTTCTTTGTCTAACCATGAAATGATGATTTCATAAGTATTTTCCAATAAATCATGAGCACTTTCTTTACTTGTATCATTGTCTTCGAGTGCCACTTCAGCAACCGCAATAGCATCAACTGATTTTCTCTAAAAATTAAATCAAAAAAAAAAAAAAAAAAAATCAGAAAAAAAAATCAAAAGAAAATCAAAAGAAAAATCGGAAACAAAATAAGAAGCAAAATGTTTTTTATTAATAAAAATGATAACTTACAAGTGCTTGAACATACAATAAATATAATGGATCATCTTTGGAGGGAGCCGCCTTATCACCACTTACCCCAAGTTTAGTTTTGGCAAAATCATTTAATGCGGTACGAACTGTCTCAACCAATTCTTTCGTAAGTTTTTCATTAGAAGATTTAAATTCATTATAAAGATAATTTTGACGGGCGCGAAGGATAATCTAATTTTTTTTTTTTTTGAATTTTTATTTACCAGGTCATTAATTAATTAATTGATTAATTTAATTAATAATTAATAAAATAATAAAATAATAAATAAATAAATAAATAAATAAATAAGATTATATAAATAAATACCTTGTCATCGATATCCGTAATGTTCATTACAAAGAATACGTCGTATTTAAAATAATCGGATAATATGCGACGAATTATGTCAATTGTTACGTAAAGTCTCGCGTGTCCAATGTGCGCAGCATCATATACTGTAGGTCCACAATTATACCAAGTAACAAGTTTTCCATTCCTCGGAATGAATTCGACCTTTTGTTTTTTATTTTTATTTTATTTTTATTTATATATATTTATTTTATATATATATTCATACATATATATATATATATATATATATTGAAATAATTATTTTGAAATAATGCAACTTTTATATAAATTTTTTTTTTTTTTTTAGATATATATAAATAATGAATTAAAATTGAATATTTCGATATTATATTATAATAATATTTAAAAATTTTAGATACCTTAGACCTCGTAAGTGAGTTATAAATTTTCAGTACCGGGACTGGTTCCGTTGGGGTAGGAACCTGCCATTCCGGTTGTTCCTTATTATTATTATTATTATTATTATTACCTGACATTTTTATTATTATTCTTCTTGAACGACCAGTTTGATTTAATTTACTTGCTAATGATAATAATTGATGATTGTTTTTATATCTTTTATAATAATAATTCGAAATTTGTGATAAGAAATTGTTAAAATTAAAATTATTAAAGATGGTTTTCATGATGACCCAAAAAAAAAATCGATATTTATCGATTTGATTTGATTTGATTTGATGTTTAACCAACAATACCAACAATAGCAGAAACACAAAGATTAAAAAAAAAAAAAAAAAAAAAAAAAAAAGAGATTAATGAATTTTTTTTTGATTATGAAATTGATTATGAATTTGGTGTGCACATATGAAAATATTTTAAATCGGGAATTCTAAATTCTTTATCAGTTAATTAAATGAACAAACTTATTGATTTCAATAATGATTGTATATACAATTATATACTGTATATGACTGTATAATTATTTAGCTGTACGTTATCTCTTTTATTTATTCTTTTTATTTATTCTTTATTCCTTTCTTCTTTATGCTTTTGCTTAATTCTTTTACTTTATTCTTTTACTTTTTTATTTATTATTATTTATTTATTATTATAATTTTTAATTTAATTCGAATAAATTGAATAATTACATTATCTATTAACGTATATATTTATTTATTTATACATATATATATTTATTGTTGCGTTTCATTGTCATAATTAATTAATTAAGTAGTTATAATAACAATTTATTTTTTGTTTTTTATTGACTTGTTGATCGTTTATGGAAGGTAATTTCTTTTCTTTCTTTATAATTAATTATCGGTTTCCTCGATTTAGCAATAATAATAAATAATAATAATTAAAAAAAGGGGAGAGAGAGAGAAAGAAAGCATGTACAATATTTAAAGTTTAATCTATAATACAATTAAAATACGTAATTGTAATTATAGTAATTAGAATAGTATAATATAATAATAATAATAATTAAATTAAATTTGATCCGATTGAATAAATTTAACGTTTCAATTTTTGATTAAGTAAAATTATTCTATTAATTATATTATTCGAATGATTGAATGAATTGATTTTGAGCGAAATGAACGAAAAATAATAAACAGTTCAAACCAGCTGACTTTAAAAATTTTTAATCAGAATTTATCAGAATTTAACAGAATTTAACAGAATTTAGATCACGAAAATTTTATTCGAAGAAATGCGAAGAAAATTCGTCAATTTTTTTTTTTTTAAAAAAAATTAGGTTGGTTAGTACGAGTACGTGAATGAAATGACACGTAACTCCTACTTTTAAAAATTCTTTATTATTCTTTTTTTTTATTTTTTTTTTATTTCTAGTTTTGAAAATCCTAAAATGAAATAAAAAATAAACCTAATCACAAATTATTTAACAATAAAAAAATCCTACTGAAATATTTTCTTAATGAAAAAAATAAATGACAATCATAAAAATAAATTAAAAAAAAATAATAAATGATAAATACAAATTTTTTTTTAAAAAAAAAACAAAAAAAAAAAAATGATTTCATGATTGAAAAGAAAAGCACACAACAAGAAATATTTACAAAAAAAAAAAACTAATGATATGTATATATATAAATATTTAGAATATTTACAAATTTTATACGATTCAATGTGTACAAATATATTCCTACATACAATATTCGTTACTTTTTACTTCATTCCTCTTTTCCTCATTTTTTTTCCCATATTTAAAAAACATTTAAATTATATGTACGTGTATTTGGTTGAATAATGATCACGAATATATATAGAGAAAAAAAAAACCAAAAAAAAAACTCTATACAATTTCTATATATCATTTTTTTTATTTTTATTTTTTTTTAATGAAAAAAAATATATAAATGAAAAAAGATATCCAACAAAAAAAAAAAAAGGATTCCCAAAAAAGGAAATTTAATCCTTACGTGGCCTTCCACGCCTTTTATCACCCTGCCAAGCCTTGGGATTTTGATTGTATTTTAAAACGAATTCAAAAAGTTCTTCCACCTTTTCGGCGTGTAAGACGGTATCCCTTCGAAGTTCCTTGGCACGACGAAAATCACCGTCATGTTTAATTAAATAATAAAATTCTACCACTTGTTTATGGGTTTTATTTAAATTTGTGGAAATCTTTAAAAAATCTTTTCCATGTAAAAGGTATTGACAAAGAAACTTTTTACGTAAAGCGATACCCCAATCTGCGAGGATTATAGCGCGCGGTTTGTAGGATGGAGCATTACTTATTCCATTTATTATTGTTCCATTTATTATTGTTCCATTTATTTTTGTTCCATTTATTTTTGTTCCATTTATTTTTGTTCCATTTATTTTTGTTCCATTTATTGTTGTTTCATTTATTGTTGTTCCATTTATTCCACCATTTATCGTTCCATCACCATTTACTGTTCCTTCTCCTCTAGGATCAGTAGTATTTGGCAATATGCTAATAATAAATAAAATAAACAAATAAATAAACATACTATACTATACTATATTATAATATTTTAATATAAGTATTTAAATTATAAAGAAATTATAACATACCCATTATTTATAGTATTTACGGGATTTACGGGATTTACAGGATTTATAGTATTTACAGTATTTACAGTATTTACAATATTCACGCTATTCAAACTATTCATGCTATTCACGCAATCCATAGTATCTATAGTAGTAACGTGAAAGAGACCGGCGATATCAATCCTCAATCGCTTTCTCGATGGTTGTTGTTGTTGTTCATCATAATCATAATTACCATCATCATAATAATAATAATGAATGTTATTTAAATTATTATTATTATTATGATGATGGTAATTATGATTATGATGAATATCATTTAGATTATTCTTATTTTTCTTATCATCCTCAGTAATATTTTCCCTCTCGTAAATTGGTTCAAGACCTGAAAGAGGTTTTGGTGGATCAAATTCAACTTTAGAAATCGGTGCCGCACTTTCTTGATAAAATTTTAAATCCCTTCTCCTTTTATTATTATGAGTTCTTTTAGGTGGACGTCCTCTTCTACTACCTCGATTATTATTATCATTATTATTATTATTACTGTTTTTATTATCATAATCATTATTAATATTAATGTCATCATTAAAATTCTCATTAAAATTAATATTGGTTTTATCGGTCTCATCAATGACAACATTATTATTATTATCATTATTATTATTATTATTATTATCGAAGATATTGTTGATATTATTGGAGATATTATTATCGACATTATTGGTGACTTTGCTATTGTTCTCATTTTTAATACCATTAGAGATATTATTATTATTAACATTTAAGTAATAGTTGTTATAATTATCCTTATTGTTAGATTTGTTAGATTTCGATTTCGATTTTGACTTTGATTTAGATTTGTTGGTAGTAATTTTACTTTTGCTCTTATTATTGACGATATTAGTATTGCAGGTGGTGTTGGTGGTAGAATTAACTTTTTTGTTGATTTTTTTGTTATTATTATTATTATTATTATTATTATTATTATTATTAGTATTATTATTATTATTAGTCTTTTTGTTAGTTTCGGAGGTGAGATCAGAATTTCGACTTCTTAGACGCGTCGCAATTCCATTAGCTGGCATCTTTAATATTGCTACATATTCATCGCGTGTCCTTTTACGTCTTGGCTTTGGTCTTTTGTTATTGTTGTTGTTGTTGGTAGTCGTGTTTTCATAACTTTTATTATTACTTTCATTCTTAATTTCATTAATTCCATTGCATTCATTATCATTACATTCATTACATTCATTACTATTGTTGTCATTAATTTTGCAATTGTCCGTTGAAAAAAACTTAGGTGTAGAAGGAATCTCAGTGGATTGAATGGGTTGAATGGGTTGAATTGGTTGAATGGATTGAATTGGTTGAATGGATTGAATTGGTTGAATGGATTGATTACTATTATTTTTCTTTTTCTTTCTCATACTACGTGTAGTCACCATTGGTAAAGGATGTAAGGTAGACTCTTGAATAAGTGAAGTAGAAGTAGAAATAGATAAAGTAGGAGTAATAGGAGAAGGAAGAGAAGAGGTAAGAGTAGTAGGTGTAAGAGTATTAGGTGTAAGAATAGTAGGAGAAAGAGTAGTTGGTGTAGTAGTAATAGTAGTATCGTCAAATAAAAATAAAGTTGGTGGTTGTTGTTGTTGTTGTTGATAATTAAATTGAGATTTCATTATTTTCACCACGTTATTATTATTATTATTATTATTATTATTATTATTATTATTATTACTATTATTATTACTATTATTAGCATTTAAATCTAAATTATCGGATTTACATATTGTACTTGAAGCTGTTGTTGTTGTTGTGAAATGATCGTCGTGTGAATTAATTATATTTGTATCAACAATACCATTGTTATCAATAACATTGTTATTATTATCAACACCTCCATCATCATCATTATCATCATCATTATCATTATTATCATCAATATTATCATCATCATTATCATCATCATTATCATTATTGTTATTGTTATTATTACTAACGTTATCGTAATAGTAATTAACATCATTGTTGTAATCATTGTTGTAATCATTGCAGTAATAATCATCAACTTCGTAATCATCAGGTAATGGTTCGATTGTAAATTCTGAAGCGGCACATGATGATCCACTACTGACGTCAGAGTAAGTTTTTGGAAATGGAGTGGAGAAGGATTGCATATATTGCATATGATGAAAGTTAACAATCGAATGATGATGACCGTAATCATTATTATTATTATTATGATTATTTTTATTATCGTTGTTGTTGTTATTGTTATTACTAATATGATGATTATGATTAATTTTATTATTATTATGATTATGATGATGATGATGATGATTATGATTATTATGAAAGAAATGTGATGGTGTGTTTAATATGGAAACTGGAAAATCGGGATGATGATTATTATTATAAGTGTTAATGTTATGGATATTATGAGTGTTAATGTTATGGTTATTATTATGAAAGTTATGAATGTTATAACTGTTTTGGTGATTATGGTTATTATTTTGGTGGTTATTATTGGGTGAGTAAATAACCGGTGAAATATTCGAAGGAATTTGTTTATTTGTTTTATTTGTCTCCATATTATCCATATTAGAAGTAGTAAGATCAGAATTGGTAGAAATAATGTTCCAAGTAGCATCAAGCATGATATTTTTAATGTTTCTTCGTGTGAACAGCAGATGTTCCATACCTTTTATGGAAATAAAAAACGAGAAAATAATTTGGTTATTAATTAGAAAAAATAAAAAAAAATAAAAAACGATAGAAAGAAATAAAACGGTTGGGAAAAAAAAATTGATTACAACTTACAAATTTATCAATTTATAAATTTAACGTTCCAAAAAAATGAAATTTTTTTTTTTTTAAAATATATTATTTATAAACAATAATAATAATAATAATAACTATATAATCACAACTATATTTTATATTATTATTACTATTATCATATCATACATTATATTATTATTATTATTATTGTAATAATAATAATAATAATAAAATTAAATTTCCAGTCAAGCGTAGAATATTATATAAAAAAAAAAAGTAAACAATATTTTTATTTTTTTTATTTAATAATAAAAATTTGATGGATTGAAGTTTATTAGAAAAAAATTGAACAAGTTCCAGATTTGTTCTAATTATACCAAAATTTGGGGTCCATTAAAAGTACGCGTTTACCAATCAATTCGATTTGGGGACTTTTGTGTGAAAAATTTTTAACCTAAAATAGGGATTATTTCTTCTAACTCAATTGTAAAATTTTATTGTAATCTATTGTAATTTATTGTAATTGACTGTAAGTTATTGTAATTGACTGTAAATTCGCTGCGTCGGCGAATAACGGAAATTAAAAATATCAAATGTTCAATACAAATTAAATTAAAGAATATTATATTATCATTATGATTATTTATTTATTTTTCTTGTATCGAAATAAGAAAAAATTGTTTATTAAAAAAAAAATAACAATGATAAAATAATTTATTTTTTACAAAAAATATTTTATAAAAAAAATATTTCAGAACGTGAAAAAAACATAAATAAAGTTTTTTTTTAGAGAAAAGAAAAAGGAAATAAGTTTACTTTTTTTTTTTTTTATATATGCATATTATTCTTTTATTTATTGTATTATTCAAAAATCTTTTATTATTTAAACATTTATTTATATCTTTATTTTGCATCTATATTTATATTTGTAAAATTATTCGGTTCTAAAAGAAATAAAAAAATGAAAGAGAGAAAATAAGAGAGAAAGAAATTGTTTCATTGTTGATCATCGCTATTATAAATAAATAAACCAAATCAGGTATCATACAAAGAGTTTTTTTTAATATTATTATTACCTCCTCCTCCACACACGTATAACAAGCAACGCACCCCTTCTCAAAAAAAAAAAAAATACTCTCATGTACCGTGATTTTTTTTAATAATAAAAAAAAAAATGAGAAAAAATAAATAAATAAATATATTTAAAGAAAAATAGTCGGATTCCTAAAATACACATCTCTTTTGTGTATGTCTTTAAATAATATATTCTATTGAATATTCTTTTATTGTTCTTTTTGTTTATTCTTTTATATTTCTTTATATCTTCCTTTTTATATTTATATTATACACATATACATATATATATTCTATATGTTTTAAAAAATGCGTAATAAAATACAAATAAATAATAATGTTCGTTTTCTTTAATAATTTCACCAACTTTGAATACTCTAGATAGCCGTATTTAGTAGGGACCACAGAGATTGCAAAGATTGCATTTCGTCAGATTTACAATTTAGATTTTTTTAGTTTAAAATGAAGATCACACAAACACATATATATACATATATTTAATATTTTTTAAAATATTAATATTTTAATGTATTTTTTTTTTTTTACCGTACGTTTTTTAACATTTTTCTAGACTTTTCTAATATTTTCTATCCTCAAGAATAATTTTTAATAATAATGATTCCAATTTTTTGTCGCGCGACCTTTTGACAAAATAATCAATCAATAAATGGTAATCAAAAATATTAATAATAAATGTAATGTAATCAAATGTAATATAATAAATGTGATTCAAAAATTGTAATCAAAATATTAAATTAAAATAAAATAAATAAATAAATATATATTTATATAATATAATTTAATATAATGAATTAATAATAATAATAATAATAATAATAATAATAATTAATTCACTTTATTCGATTTATTCGCTTTTAATTTCTCACACATACTTTTCACATACACACGCAAAACATTTACTCTATTAGAGATTTCTCTGACAAACAGTCTGACAATGCGTGTTATACATGCACATTGTCATATCAGAAATGCAAAATCAATCTCTTTTTTTTTTTTTTATCTTTTAATCTTTTTATCCTTTTTTATTCTTATTTTTTGGAACGCATGAATAATTTAAAACAACAACAAATATTATTTTTTATATAATAATAATTATTAATATCATTAAATTTATTATAATTAAATTATTATTATTATTATTTATTATTATTATTATTACGTATTATTATTATTATTATTATTATTAAATTATTATTATTATTATTGTTATTATTATTAGGTTTCATCTAAGTTAGTTCATCCAATTCTTCACTTTCTTATTTTAAATGGGCACGAAGGTGACGGTGTGGTGAGATGTGGTGAGGGTGAAATGAGGTGATTATTCGTGTGCTCTTGACCTTTTTTGTATTATTCATTTTCATTTATTTTAATTTATCCTGTTATCCATGTTATTCTTTTTATTATTGTATCATTCTTTTTATTATTTCATTATTTTTATTATTTTCATTATCTTATTTTTTTTTCATTATTATTATTTTTTTTATTGTTTATCATATTTTTTTTTGATAGATATATTTACCTTCTCTAAAAAAAGGTTACGGAGAATAAATAGTAATAATAATAATACACAAGGAGATTAAGTGAGAACGATGAGGGAGTGGTGTGCGTAGGTCACATGTTCACTTCGAAAAATCTTCTGGGAATTTAACGCCTAATCCAGTTACAATAACATTTTCATAAAAAATATATTATATAATAATACTGTAAATAAATTATTAATTAACTATTTATTATAACATCACCAAAAATATATACAAAATATATATAAGATATCACGATTTATATATAAAGTTAAATGTTGATTGTGATATCCTCATTTTTTTTAAAGAAAGAAAGAAATTCTAGAATAAAATTAAAACCTTTTCGTTTCGTTATATTACTTCTTTTTTTTAATATTTAAATCCTTTTATATGTACATATGTATATGTAGAATATAATATTCATTATATTACAACTATTATAACATTAAGGATATCTTTTATTATATTTTTATAAGTTATTAAGTTTCCCTCCGCACAGCCAACTAGTAAAACCTGATCATAAAAGCCTATCTTTATTGCATATCTATCTTATCTATTCTGTAAATAAATAATACTTTTCTATAAACTTCACATCCTGCGTAAAAAAAGAATTTTCTTGGAACTAACTCTCCGAGGCGTTCATTTCCTTAATAATTCTTACCCCCCATTTTTTTGCCCCCCCCCCCCTTTTTTGTATTATAATAATAACAAACAATAATAGTAATAATGAGAAGAAGATATTAAAAGAATGTTATTCTTATTCTTCTTTCGTAATACTTGTTCTATAATAATAAAAATAATAATATCAAATACATATATTTACGTATAAATGTTAATCAATTTGTCATATTCACAGGATTCTAAAAAAAAATTGATAGATTATAATAAGAATGTTATTGTAAATATAAAATTTCTGTTTTGGTGAATACGCAAGTAAAACTATCACCAGTAATTATTATGTACAGTATAATAATAATTATATTAATAAAAAATAATAATAAAAATAATTACAAATAATACGTAATGATAATAATAACAATAATAATAACAATAATAAAAATAATAATATAATAAACATTACTTATATTAAATTATCTATGTTATATTTATTTACTGCGCATATAACACAATAAATGAAAAATATATGATGTATTTAAAGTCAATGAGATATGAAACATTCAATATATTCCCGATTTCAAAAAAACACAAAATCACGGAATTTCAACTTTATATTATTATTATATAACAAAAACTATTTTTAATCGACCTTTTGTTTTTACTAATTTTAACCAAATTCGAATTCTCGTGATTTCCATTTATTCACTAATGGATAAAAGGGACAAAAAAGGATAAAATGTGTATACATATAATGGAATAAAATAATCGCCTTTTTTTTTTGTTATAATAAATAAATATGATGCATAGGTAATCAACTTAAAAAAAATATCGAACGCCACAAAAACATCCGTGCGACAAAAAAAAAAAAAGGTAAAAATATTTAATATATGTAATGTAGGTTATCATTCTTTTACAAAAATTTACGACCAAATGATTTAATAATGATTTTTAATGATTTTTTTTTGGGGGGGGTTGAATAAAACGGGCTAAAAAAAATAATAATCTAACCTATCGGAGAAATTTGATATGAAAAAAAAAGTGAATACCTACTTACTGGCATATAACGAACATGGTACTTTTTATTACGCTATTATAAACCCCTCCCCTCCACTATCAAATTCAAAAACCATTCAATCATTCAAATCAAAAATAACAACAAAAAAAAAAATATTATTATTGTTTTGGGAAATATAGAATTATCCATAGAATTCTTTAATTTTTTCAATGACGTAATTTTTCTCAATATTGTACATTACAAGAATCATTAATTTAATTAAATTTATATTAAGTACTTTCTCCTAACTACTTGATTAAGGGGTTGTTATAATAGTGGTGCAACTTTAAATTTTATTATACTGGATATAAACTGTATTTGATTATGTCATCTATCAAACATATAATCAAATCAAAAAGCATTGTTATTGTTTTTTTTGTTATTTTAAACAAAACAAAAAAAAAACAACAAAAGCGACAAAAACAATAACAAAACAACAAAACCAACAAAAAACCTTTTTTTAAATAAATCTATACAAATATATATTATTCTTTTAAAAAAAAAAAAGATAAATTTAGAAAAATTGTCCTAGTTCGTTTACCGTTTTTAAAATATACTAAATCTGTGATCTGTCATCATCGGATTATCTCGTGAACCTCAGAAAAAAGAGACATAATTCATCACCGTTCGATTCGTCGATCTTAATAAAGGAGAATTATTATTATTATGCCTCAGCCAACTTGAAACGCGAAATGTGCCACCTTCAAGTGAAGTGTCCCATGACTATAAATGTCTCAAGTGTGTGAAAAATCATGCCACCGCGTTTCATAAAATACACATGAATGAATGAGTCGGGGCCAGCATAATATAATAATAATAATAATAATAAATAAATAAATAAAAAGTGTGCGCATAGTCACCTGACACCCGTATAGTAATTTCTATTTTTATTTTTCAAATATAACGGGAGAAGAGATTTTCCGCCAAGGTATTCTTGGTATCATTTGAAAGCTTGAGTTTTAAGTTTCGCAATGATAATTAATTTTTGTCTTTCTTACATTAATAATGCTCATTGAGTTATATGATGCCCTTCCGAACTTCCGAAGATAGGCATTATTTTTTTTTTCGTTTTTTGATATTTGAGTCATTCAACAATAACAAGTAATGCCAAGTGCCAAATGCATACCATACACACAACACACACACACACACACACACAAAATAATAATAATCTAGGTGATCACTTGCAGTAAGCTAGCTGTTTCTGATAACAGATAACTACCGGTTAATAGAGAACTAACTAAATTTTAACAAAAGTAACGTAAATAAATTAATAAGAAAAGTTAAACAGAGTTTCATTATATAAGAAAGCACACACGTAGAAATACAAAATTAACATTTTTATATGACATCATATAAAACCCAAAAGAAAAAATCTTAAAACTCGAGTTTATTAACAAAGAAAAGAAATTAAATTCATATATACATAAAATCATAAAAAATATATACTATAAGAATAAAAACTAATTAAAGATATAAAGATTAAAGATGAAAAAAAGGATGAGCCTTTATACATCACTTTAATTTTATACAGTTACTTTATTCCTTTATCTAACAGTTAAAGAAATTTTTATAACTTCTATCTATTCACAAGAATAAGAAAAGTCAATAAATTCTTTAATTATTACAACGTCTATAATTACTATAATTAGTAATTTAGTGTTATGTTAGTCAATTTAGTGTTAGTCAATTTGAACATTAGCTGCTGAAATTAAAAAAATTAACGAAACCGAAACAATAAATAATTTATATTTAAAAAAATGTAGTACAGAAATAAAAAGGCAGATAACTATTTGAAATAAAGAAATAAATGTGCGTGTGAGAGAAGAAAAAATATAATGGAAGAGAATCGGAAGATGGTGAATTGATCATCTATAGATAACTATAATCAACTTGCATAACTATATACGTAATTGCTTACATAATTAAGGCCACATCACAGAGCCAGAGAAAATTCCCGGGCGTCATTTTACTTTATTTCCACCCAAATTTCTCACAATTACTACAAGTTTTACTTGTATAAGCTTCAGTTACGGAAGTTATTACAATTTTATCAAGTTCTTCTGCTTTAGATATCAATTGATTCCTTCTAACTGTCTTACTATTAATTTTTCTTTCTTGTTTTTTATAGACATTTGTTTACTATTAAAACAATTATGTCAAAAGTTTGAGTTAAACATGATGCAGTTTTTTTTATGTACTTTATTCACTAAATTTCTAATGTGTCTTTTCACATGTGCTTGAGAGCATTTTTATAAATTACATTTTTTTTGATGGTACTTTTGTGGTGTGCAAAATAAAGGTATCATTTTCAAATATTAATTTCAAATTCATTTTCAGCTTGATCTTTCTTATTTGGTCAATTATTATTACATCTCAAAAATTCATGATGAAATGATAATTTTATTGTTATAAATGTTTGGAATCAATTACAAGGAGCTTCTTGTTATATATAAGTCTAATATAAAATAAAATAATTCACAACAATATTAAGCACGAATAGTGATTGTTTAATCTCTTACTTGTATAGTATCTAAGATAATATAATTCAATACACTGGTCAAATTTTTATAAATACTACACCTATCTAATATCTGATAGGTATAGTTAGTGCTCCAAATGAGCTGTATCCACCTGGGTGATACGATTCAGGTTCCAAATCGGATCGGATTCGGATTTTATAAACTCAGGAATTTAGGGTCATGATTTTTTGACTCAAAAGTTCACTAATGTTACGCGATATCGAAAACTGCTATTTTAACATCATTTATAATATTAATAAAAATTGTTCCTTTTATTATTTTACATATATTTTACTATTAATTTAATGATGATTTTTGAATTATATTCCGAGATATTTAACAATAAAAATATTTAATAAATATTATATTTTCTTGAAAACTGCTATTTTAATATTTATTATATTAATAAAAATTATTCCTTTTATTATTTTACATATATTTTATTGATTTTATAATGGTAATTTCAAATTAGTTTCCAAGATATTTAACAATAGATATATTTTATAAAATTAGTACCTTTTTTTTAATTAAATTCATAATATTATTCTAAATTTAAAAAATTAGAAAATGGTTAAATTTAATTTGAATTTATTTTAGACTAATTTGAAAGATAAATTTATATAATTAGACTTGTCTCGGGATTAGGGTTATACTTGATTCAAGATTAGAATCATACCTTTAATTTGATTTAGAAATTTGAAATCATTTAAGCCAATCTAAAAAAAATTGATTTGACTAAGTTTATATTTTAAAATTGACTTAGCTGGCTTGACCAGATAAAGCTAAATTTTTTTAATATAGAAATAAAATTTATGAGTATATAATTAATATACTGTTACTGTAAAATAAAAATAATCTGCAATTATATTTAGAATTATACAATACATTATACAAATGCATTATTATACATAATTATCATGTAATCCACAGATTATAATTATATTAAAGTTATACAATTAATTATACAAAAAGTTGATTTTAAATAATAAAGATATAATAAATATTGGCTAAAAAGATTATCCTATATAATAATGACTTAAATGATTCTCAAAAAATTAGCTAACTAAGTTAATAAGTTAGTTAATGAACTTTAGCTTAGAATACTAGCCATAATTGTAGATAAACTCACAGAGCCTAACTCTATAATTACCACAACTAGAGTTTCAAATAGATTGACTTGTTAATTTGCATATAACTTATATACTATTAAAAAATGTAATGGATTGTAACTATATATTAAATTTCATATAAAATTCCAATTCATTTAATTTGAGTCAACTCATTAGGAGCACTATCTATAACTTGATTGCTCTAGTAGAAAACACAATCTGAATCTCTTAAAATTATTAATATCTAAAATAGTGCTCCTAACAAATTGATCTCCAAATCAAACAAATCAGAATTTTATATAAAATTTAATATATGAATTACAATTCTATTTTATATTATACAAGTTAACAAGTTGACCCACTTGGAGTTCTGATCTAAAATAAGTAATGGTCAAACTTTGAAAGAAGATATTTATATAAAAAGCTTGAGACTAGAGCTCTAAATAGGTTGACCCATTAATTCCCATATAACTTGTATACTATAAAAAAAATAATGTATATATTAAATTTCATATGAAATTCTGATTCATTTGATTTGGAAGTCAACTCATAGGAGTACTACTTGAGACTCTGATATAAGCACATTTGATAATGGTGGTGGTATGGTGATAATAGTAGTAGTGACATGATTTTGGAGCAGGATAAGATCAGTGTCCTAAGGAAAATTCTAGAAAATTATATTTTCCTTCCTGTTCTAAAAAGTTTTGATGCTTTAAAAGTAGAGAACAATATAAGTTTTAATTAATATCTGTGTTATATATAAAAGATGCAAAGCATGATTTAAAAGTATTTATATTATATTTATTCCTTTTTTTTGAGATAATAAAGGTCTATTTTCCTTTGTATTATAGAAACTTACTGTAGTTATATTTACAAACAAATGTATTTATTTATTCAATAAATTAATTGTTATTTTGTAGTTGTTAAAAGGTGGTTGTTTTTGATGAATTTATAATCATTTTAACCATTTGAATTATTATGCACAAAAATAATTAATTTATATAATTAATAATAATAATAAATAATAATAATAATGAAAGATTCAATTCCTGTTGGCACAGATATAATCACATGAATTTGTCTATTTCATTTTTTCTAGAAAGGGAAATAATTTCTTTTTAGATTTATTTCCATAACTTTATATAGCTTTATAGATCTAATGTTTTAAATATTATTAAATTGATTAAAAACTATAAGTTATCCTGCATTTATTTGTGATAAAATAATTTATATAACTTGTATGACTTTTATCTGTAATAGTTTCAGCCATACTGGTTTCACATTAAATAAAGTACTATCCATTTTATTCGGTTATTAGTGTTTTCATCCTATATAACAATTGTATTTTTACGAATTTTTAAGTTACATGTTATTTTAATTTAATTTAATAAAAAAACAAATAAAATTAATAAATAATAATAATTTATAAATTATATAAATTAAGGGAATTTCTCAAATACATTTTTAAATTCAAATGGCAATAAAGGTTTATCCCTAAAATAAATTCCTGTACCATTTGGTGACCAAACATCAATGATGGCTCTTTCATAACTTCCACCAAATGAAGCCCATCCAATTCCGGAAAATACAATATCTTTTAGTGACATCGTGGTACCTCTCAGACCTTTTAAAGCATGCCTTTTTATACCTCTAACCAATGGAGGAAAAGGTTCAATCCTTCTTTTTACCGAATTTATTATTGGTGGTTCCAAGAATGTTTTATCACCAACCGCCATAGATTGACACATCTCATCGGCCCTTCGAATTGAAGTAACATGTGGATTTAATCTACTAAATATTGTGATTCGAATCGGTTTATCTCCTTCAACATAATCAATTCTAGCCAATCCCCCTAAAAATAAAGATTTACCTATTGATAATAATAATAAAAAAATAATATAATAATAATAAAATAATATGAAATGATGATGATGATGATAATAATAATAATAATAATAATAACAATAATATTGTTAAAACAAATTAATTAATTATTCATTTTTATATACCTGGAAAAATATAATATGTCAATGGTTTAATCATTTTTTGTGGAATTACCATTTTCAATTCATCTTCATTCAATAGGTTAACCAATTGTTTCTTATTTATAATTCCCGGAGTATCATATAAATATTTACTTTCTTGTGGAAAATGAAATCCTTTTGGATTATATCCAAAAGTTGTACCAAATAATGTTAATGGTAATCCGATCATTCCTATCGTTGTACCCGGAATAGGTGATGAGGTTACTTTATGTCTCCATCCTTCTTCCACGGTATTCCTCAAAAAACTATTAATTAATTCGGATTTACCAACATTAGCACAACCAATTAAATAAATATCATCAAATCCACTTCTAATGGCTGCAATGGTTTCAGATAATTCTTGAATTCTCCAATTCTTTTTGGCACTTGTAAGAAAAACGTCATGAATATTTTTAAATCCTAATTTTTCACTTATGGTACGTAACCAAAGTTTTATTCTGGTTTCATTAAAATCCTTGGGAAGTAGATCCGATTTATTGGCAACTAAAATATTGGGATTCTTTGTTCCAATTAATTCATCAAGATGTTCTAATAAGGTTCCGGGAAAATCAAAAATGTCTACCACCGTTATTATTATAGCATCATCCTTCTTTTTTAAATATGATAAAAATGATCTCTCTGATGTCACTGATTCTTGCCATTCTTCTGTCACTACTTTATTATAATGAATTAAATTGTAACATCGTTGACAAGTGATTTTTTCTTTTTTTTTCTCCCCCTCCTCCTCCTCCTTCTTCTCTTCTTTTCTTTTTTTGTTATCCGAAGAAGAAGAAGAAGATGATGATGATTCTAATTCAGGTTCAAATCCCATTGGATAAAGCTGTTTAAGAATATCCTCTGGCATTGATTTAATCATCTTTTGTATATCATTTACTCCTAATTCATTTGGATTGATTATTACTTTTTTTTTATCTCCTAATTTCGGTGTTATTAGATAACCAGGTTTGGAACGGTCTCTAGTTTGAAATTTTGCACCACATCCTGGACAATGTTCGGATTTTATTCGAGGATCCGAAGGTATAAATGATGATGGTGGTACTTTAGATGATTTGTTGTATGATTTGAATGGTTTATATGATTTAAATGGTTTAGATGATTTGAATGATGATGATTTGAATGGTTTAGATGATTTGAATGATGATGGCTTGAATGATGATGATGATTTGAACGAAGATTTGGTTGATTTTTTACGTGAATTATTGTCAAATTTATCAAGTAATAATAATGACGATAATGATGGCTTTTTAGAGGTTTCAAATATTTTAAAAATTGATTCGAATCCAAATTGAAATTTTGAAATAATGTAATTTCGAGATTGGATTCTAGTCTTTTCTATAAATCCTTTTTGAAATTTTGATGATAAGCAAAAAAATTTTGGGGAATTTTTGGATATCATTTATTATTAAATCTTCAAAAATAAGATGTGTGGTTTATATGGAAATTGGTGTGGCTTAGGACGTTTTTGATCATCAATATCATGAATATCACGAGTCAAGATTAAAAAAAAAAAATTTTTTTTTCACATTTCTCATAAATACTATAACGCAAATCATGGCTACATCCGTTTTCGATCGAAGACTTAATTTTGTAGAATACTATCGTAAGAAAAGTAAAAAAAAGGATTTGAACGAGTTAAGAGCTTAGTCTGAACAGTCTGAACAGTCATAAATTCTTTGAGTGCAAGCTGGAACTCTATAAAGATTTTCACGAGAAAAATTAGAATCAAGTTTTTGTTCATATTGGGCTTAACCATGCCAAATGTGGTATGGGCGCATCGGAAAAATAATAATGTAACGATCTAAACAATAAATAGTATTATTTTAAGTTTTTAATTTAATTGAGATCTAATTCTCGAAGATGTTCTGGAATAACTATATATGGGTTTTCATTATCTTTAAGACAATTCAAATTTTCTTCGAATAAATTCTTTCTCGAGTTTGAACTTGCTGTTTAATTAAATTATTTGGTTTACCTCCATGAAAAAGAATTTGATATATTTTTTTTCGTACTGTTCAACCTTGAACTTCGATATTAAATATAGTAAATATGGGATTTTGATCCTTTCTCGAGTATCCTGACGTTCGTTTTAAGAAAATCAGGTTTGCTATTTTGTTGAAGGTTGTCCAAGTTATTTTTGTTATAATCTTATGATAAAGACTTTCAGGCCAACATGTGTTTTTGTTTTCAACGGCAGCATTAAGCGTTGAGTACCACATTTTCATAACAGAGCTAAATGACTATTAGTAACTTTTTTTCTTTTGATGATCATTCGTACACAAACAAATCTTATATGAAAAAAGAAAAAAATTTTTTTTTTTTTAAAAAAAACCGAGTCTTCGCTCCACCAAATTTTATTAATTACAATTATAATAATAAAATTATACTATTCCTACTAATAATAATAATAAAAATAATAAAATGAATGTATCGTCCTTATCTTTTCTACGTAAATTTGTGAGAACAACAAATATAAAAAGTACAAAAAGTATCTTTGGAACAAGAATTTTTCACAAGGTATATATATATATATTGTCTTTTTATAATGTCACGTCAATACATATAATTTCAATGCATTCTTTCTAGAGTTTTTCAAGTTCAACTCAATCACCACCACCCGCTGAAGGTTTTATGCCAGGAGTTTCGGAATCAAGATTTATAAAAAATACTTCCGAGGATGCATTAAATAATCGGGAATTATTAGAATTTGGTGTTTTAGATGGTAAACAATAGGACTAAGAATTGGCAATTAATAATAATAATAACAACAACAATAATAATAATAATAACAATAATAATAATAAAATAAGTCCACAATAAAAACGAAACAAAACTTAATTTTTTGGAATTTTTGGAATTTTAGGAGAGACAAAGAAGATGAATTTATTTCAATCTATAAATGATGCGATGAGAATTACATTAGCTACGGACGAGACAGCTGGTGATCAATAGGTTTAATTTTATATATTTGAAATTATCTCAATAAATCTCGGTGATTTGATAATATTCATTATTATTATCATCATCATTTTTAATTGAATAGTCATTTTTGGAGAAGATGTAGCTTTCGGTGGTGTATTTAGGTGTACTTTAGGGTTAACTGAAATTTTTGGTAATTTTTTATAACTGTTTTATTTTATTTTGTAAATTATTTTATTATAAAATTATTTTATAAATTATTTTATTTAATTTTAATTATTGTGACAGGTAGAGATCGAGTATTTAATACTCCATTAACGGAACAAGGAATTGTAGGATTTGCTATTGGTATGGCGTCAATGGGACATACTGCAATTGCAGAAATCCAATTTGCAGATTATATTTATCCGGCATTTGATCAAGTATAAATATTCTTTCTTTCTTTCTTTCTTTCTTTCTTTTCATTTATTATTTTTTATTTTATTTTATTTTTTATAATTTATGTCTGTCATTTTAGATTGTTAATGAGGCCGCTAAATATAGATATCGTTCAGGAGGCATATTTAATGTTGGTGGATTGTTAATAAGAGCACCTTGTTCTGCTGTAGGACATGGAGGACATTATCATTCTCAATCTCCCGAAGGATATTTTGCTCATACTCCCGGTATAAAGGTGAATTATATATTTATATAACAGACGTTCTCACACACATAATAAACAACTTATTATTTTATAGATTGTAATTCCCAGAAGTCCACTTCAAGCAAAAGGTCTTTTACTGGCATCAATAAGGGATCGAAATCCTATAATATTTTTAGAACCAAAGATATTATATCGAGCAGCTGGTAATACATGAATTTGCTTATTTTTAAAAAAATAATATAAATGATAATATATTAAGAAACAATCACTAAATATATATATATATATATTTTATTAGTTGAATACGTACCTATGGGCGATTATGAATTACCATTGGGTAAAGCAGAAATTTTAAAATCAGGGAAAGATGTTACAGTAGTTGGTTACGGATCTCAAATTTATGTTTTAGAGAATGCTATACGAATGGCGGAAAAAAAGATTTCAGGTTTATCTTGTGAACTTATTGATTTGAGAACAATTTTACCTTGGGATGTTGATACAGTAGTAAAGTCTGTTAATAAGACAGGTAGATTAGTTATTGCTCATGAAGCACCTCAAACTTCAGGATTTGCAGCTGAAATTGCGACAACTATAACGGAAAATTGTTTTTTAAGACTTGAATCACCTATTCAAAGAGTTTGTGGATGGGAGTAAGTAAAAAAAAAAAATTATCTCTTTATTCATTTATTCATTTATTTATTTTATTTATTCATATTTATTTTAAATTTACACATTCACATTTTATTATATTTACTTTTATCAGCACACCATTTCCGCTTGTATTTGAAAAATTTTATGTTCCTGATGTGATCAGATGTTTTGATGCCATAAAGGAAGTTATAGAGTTTTAATATTATTTATTTTATTTAAATTTTTAAAACAATTTGAAAATAATTTAAGTGATTTTATTTAATAATATGAGAAAAGGAAAAGAAAAATATTTACAATAATTATTTTATAATGCCATTGTTTATTGTTTACATTGGAGTAAAACTCCGTTGAATTATAAAGTTTAATGTTGTAATGCTGTCTAGTTATTGATTAATTTAGATTTTATTTCGTTTCGTTATTTTCTTGAAACTTTTAAATTATTAGATTATTATTATTATTAGATTATTATTATTATTAGATTATTATTATTATTATATTATTATTATTATTATATTATTATATTATTATTATTATATTATTATTATTATTGTTGTTGTTGTTGTTATTATTATTATTAAATAAATAAATTATTCACTTTTAACTTTAAATTAACTTTTTTAACTTTTAAAATATTTTGAAACTGAAACTGCTCCTACTCCAACAATTACGCCACCAATCATTCCCTAGAAAATAAAATAATAATATATTAATTTAAAATGTTTTAACGTTATCATTATTATTATTATTATTATTGTTGTTGTTATTGTTACCTTAACAATTAATGATGACGTTGATTTTGATAATTTTAATTTCTTATTTGTTGTCTCAAGTTTTTCTTTAAGAATTGAATTTTCGTTGACTACTCTCGTTATCGTCTCTTGAGCTTCTCGCAATTGATTGTTGACTTTTGATAATTCATTATTCGTATCCCCTTTAAATTGTTGAAATTCTTGAAAAACATTATTATTATGTCGTTCAAATTTCTTTGTATTATTTTGTTCAAATTTTTTTGTATTATTATTATTATTATCATTATTATCATAATCATCAAGAATTTCATTAAGTTCACAATTATTTTTATGTGCTAATTGTTCTTGAGCTTCAGCAAGTTTTAATGATAATTCTTCAATTCTTTGACTAAATTCATCTAACTTTAAAACCTTTTTTTCGTATAATTGACATTTGTTTTTATATTCATTAACTATGGCGAGAACATGTTCCATCCTACGATTAAAATTGAGAACTAAAGTTGACTTTTCCTTTTTACAATTTTTCATATGTATATTAAATTTGGATTGAGTTTCTTCAAGTCTTTCGAAAAGATGATGCTATAAAAATCAAATAAATAAATAAATAAATATATTTTATTGTTCACATTCAAAAAAAATAATGAAAAATTTAATAAAAATGAATTATATAAAAATATTATTACATTGGTCTTATCTTCAATCGATTGACTCAAATCATTGAGATTTTCGGTAATATTTGATAAAATTTGATTCTCTTCATAAGCACATCGTAACTCACACTATATAAAAGATATATAAATAGATATATAAATATATATATATATGAGATATGATAAGATATTATTGGTGAAATAATTAATTTTATTACCTCCAACTTTGAATAAAAAAAATTTTCGGGATGACGATTTTTTGTTTCACTTGATATATTTTTCAGAACGAACTTTAATATATATATATATATAAATAGGCGCATAAAATAAAAGTTTAACATAAAAAAAAATTTAAGTATAAAATAAAATGAAAAATAATTACCTTATTACTATAATTGTGAAAAAAAAATTTGATAATTAAATAATCAAATAAAATGAATATTAGAAAAAAAAAGAGAAATCAGGAAAGTGGATTATTTTAATTCTTACTTATTATTATTATTAGAAGTAACTTCTGGGGATGAGATTATGTTCACTTTAGCAACTACTTTATTGAGCATTTGTTTTCGTACATCGGCAGTATTAATTATATCAAGACCAAATTCCTTTAAATATACAAATGCATATATGTGTGTGTGTATGTTAAATAATAATAAATTATAAATTTTTATAATTAATAAAAAAGTAAGGAAATAAGGAAATTTTATTTTACCAAAGTATCGCCATCAAAAATTTCTACTGAATCACCTTCCCGATTTCCTGCACTAATACAATTATCATTTACAAAAGTTCCGTTAATGGATTTTAAATCTTTGATGTAAACCTAAAAAAAAAAAAAAATAAAAAATAAAATTAATAAATGAGAAATGATAAATGATAATGATAATAATTAAAATTTATATACATACTTTTCCATTCTCACACCAAATTTCGGCATGTCTTCTGGAAAGTACTTTACTACTGAAATAACCATTATTTTCTTTCGGTATAGTATTTTTACTTGTCGCTCTTCCGATAAAAATAGGCATTCCTTCAACCAATTGTAATTTCTTGGTAGTAAAAGATTTATTTATTGGTTCCAAAACAATAAGCATACTGGATATATTATTATTACTATTACTATTATTATTATTAGTATTAATAGTAGTAGCAGTAGTAGTAGTATTAATATTATTGATATTATTATTGATATTATTATTGATAGTATTATTAATAGTATTTATGGTATTATTAGTAGTAGTAGTAGAAGTAGTAGAAGGAGTTAAATTTTGGGAACTTGACTGCAAATAAAAAGGAGATTGAGTGAGAGTTTCCATGTGGATTTGTTAAAAAAAAAAAAAAAACTATTGGTTAAACTAATGAAGGTAGGTTAAAAATTTGATAAAAGTTTTGAAATTTTTGATATAATAATAATTATTATTTGAATTTATTATTTATTAGTCTCGAAAGGTACGTGCTTGTTCATTTGTTTCATTAAAAAAATTTTTTCGTTATAATAATTGTCGACGGACGAGCGATTAAATTCGAAGTTGGAGGTTTTTATACATACACGTGAAGTATTTAATGGAATGGAATGTTCGATTAAAAAAAACAATTGTATTACCATTCATTTAAAATATTAATTACTTTTCTTATATTGTCAAAGATTTTCTTTTTTACCTGTTTACAAGGGTACATATTATATATATTAAAATAATGTATAATGACAGCACATATATAGCATTTATTAATTTTAATATATTTTATTCATATAATACATTATTACTTCGTAGTTCCTAAAAATTATTTTTTCGCGTATTTATCTTCCCAAATGTTTTGACCTTACTTTCCACTGTCATCTTCAATGACAAAAAAAAAAATAAATCATAACCAGATTACGTGATCACATCAGATATTTTTTCATTGTACTACTATAATGAAAATTTCTTTATATAAAGTGTACTTTCAGTTAATGATAGTGTCCTTAATTATTTTTACTATTACAGAATATAATCAGCAATTCACAATTAAATATTGTGCACATTTGAAATCTATTTGTTGTTGGTTTCAAAATGATACTTTTTTTTTTATTTCAATTGAATAATTCTTAATTAAAAATATTTTAAACAAAGTTGAATTACATAAATTACATATCATATAAAAAGAAAAGACATATATCATCAAAATTGAGAGAACTATTAGCAGTTAAAGTTCAAACAGGCGAAAAATTTTAAGATGATAATAATTTGCTTAATTTGATTATATAGGTCTGTCCTTTTAATATAATATGCAATCAATTTTTATATTTGAGATTACCGTTTTTAATATTCACATCTATAATTATAATAATTTATTATTTTGTAATTCTGGCCAGAATTACGGAAAATTTATGGCAGAATTTTTTCACGGACGTTCGTGAATATCTTCGCGAATATCGATGTTACAGGAATGAAATCCATATCATCTTGTAGCTAAGAACAAGGGCTTTCTATCTGTCATAAAAATACCTTAATTTAAAATTGCTCCCTGTCGTGTAAATCGTAGCCGAATTAAATTTTTGTGTGTAATATTCCGTTTATCACGTGATTTTTCTTAATATATATATTAATTTTTGTATTTTTCTGAAGTGGCTCTAGGAAATCATCTAGGATTTCTCTCATTAATGTCAGTTGTTTCACATTGATTGGATCAGAAATTAACCGAGTTATTACAGGTTATAATTTTTAATTTAATACACAATACTTTGAAATATTACGTTGCGTACTGGTTTGAAAACTTCTCCATCATTTTACTGCTATTTTTTGTACTACTAATAAATATATATATATATATATATATATTTTTGATCAAGCTTCTATGTATGTTATCTAATATTACCTAAGGAAGCAGTATGTTTGATAAGAACAAACTTATAAAACTTATTAAAAAAAGATATCATTTATAATATAATTAAAGCACAGAAAATAGAGAGAATAGAGAAATAAGAGAAAATAGAGAAAATAGAGAAAAAAAGAGCATCTATTCTTTAACAAAAAAAATTATAATCTACAAATTAACTTCAATTTAATTATAATTGCGAAATTTAGTTCTGAAATCAAAAAAAAAAATGTAATCTAAAAAAACTCATCTTATTTAAAATACATAAAATTAATTATTTCAACAAGCCTGTGAAAATCGCGCTTGATCCTGAATGATATTAATTCTGAAGCGAAGAATAAAGAGACCGAGAATTAATCGCTTCCAAAAATATAACCCAATTATGCATAGCAAATGCTTCGAAATGTAATGATGACCTCACACTTATTACCAAAGCTATAATCGTTGATATCACCTAAAAATTAGGAATCGGATACCACAACATGCTCTGCACTCTGAAAATATTACTATGCAAAAAAAATTGGAAATGCTTATAAAATAAGTTGTCGAGGATAATTAACTCGCGGAAAAATAAAAGAAAACACGAGGTTACAGAATTTTTTTTTTGTTGGTTGAACATACTTAATTAATTGTATTAACTTCCTTCTTGGATAAACGTAGAGAGTTGCCATTTCGCGTATATCTGAATAGTATTAAAATTTCACACAAAATGAAATTGGAATGATTGTCATTCAATATTAAAGTAATAATTGAGCCGGACCATACCTTGTTTGATCTTTGTCCCTTTGGAATAGCGTGATGTAAATATTCACGTGCTACTGTCGCCTGTTTTATAATTTTTTCGAGTACTGATTCACTCATTTGATGCCCACGAGCTAATAAAATAAAAGATATATAAAAAATTTTATATTTATTTTAAAGAATTAACTTATGAAAATAGCACGGTTGTTACATACATAATATTGCATTATTTATTTCGTCTGCCAATTGATCGCGACGTGCTTGAGAAAAAAATCTTGCGGAAGGTGAAGTTTCCGGGTCAGTATATGCCATTATTGAACTCACTTCATTTAACTCTTCACGAAATTTCTGTTCATTCGGGAAATGTGGTTCTGTAAATTTGTCTAACACCGTTTGTGCGAACATTAAAGCTTCAATAGCATTTCCCGAACGCACAATTTCTATAAATTGCTGTGTATGAAGCTTGAAACAAATTTCTATCGATTTTAGATCATCTCCATTTGCTGATATAATTTCTGGGAAAGATGTTTGGCACAGTGATAACGCAGCCGAGATATTACCAACTTTTATGTATTCACGTATTTCTGATCAAAAAGAAAGATATTCAAATAAAAAATTTCTATACATTTATGACAAGAAACTGAATTATGATAAAAATGTCGAATTACGACATACGTTTTCTTATATCAAGGCTTTTCAAAGCGAATTCTACATCAAATCCATTTTTTTCTATTTTTTTGCTATCCAGTAATGTAAGAATCTTTGAGTTATTGGACTCTTGTGATAAAGAATTATTGGAGTTATTAACATGAACCAACTTCTCCAGATTTGAGTCTTTCATTTCCAAGTCCCCATCTGCATCAAATTTTCCTGCATACATAGAGTCAAACGAAGTATTACCATTTGGAATCGAGTCAGTTTGATTGAAACCATTAGTGTAATGGTCCTCCTTAGATGTAACACCTAAATACTGGCTATCTTTAAAGATAATTTTTGCTGTTTCTCCATAGCAATTATGTATGAGGTAGTCGAGCACCAATTGATGAATTGCTCGGTCGTCAGGGTCTTCTGTAATTAATAACTCATCTGCACAAGGGTCCATTTTTAAGTTTTGAACAAACAGAAAAGTTTGATGCACATGAATATTTACGCTAAACCTTGATCCGACTCTTTATATTGTATTATTTAAATCATATGATCATATGCTTACTAAAATGAAAAATCTTACCCTATTCACTGGGTATAGACACTTATTAACACTTATTGCATGGGAATTTGTCATCCAAAATTTATCTCTCACATGAAAAATTTTTGATCACCTGTTAAATTATGACAATCAATATTCATGATACAAATAAAAGATTTTAAATTTTTGTTCATTATTATTCAATGCAAAGTGAATGAAAAGTGAATTAAATTTATTTCTTTTTTTTTTTTTGTATTTTTTCGTTATATAAATTAAAAGATTTCAATTAAATAAAAGATAAATCGTCATTTTGAAGTAAATCAATGTCATCCATAATGTCTACTTCATAATTAACATCTGTTAAACCTAAATTATTATTTCTCGGTAAAAAATCTGTCAAATCATTTGTTACGTGATTGTTATTATAAGTATCACCACGTAAAATAGAAAATCCTGAGGAATTCATTTCATTGGAATTATTATTATTATTATTATTATTATTACCATTATTAATACCTCTCTCAGTTGACGAAATAGAATTTGAAATCGGTGGAGGTGAAGAAAGTAATAAACCAGATATATCAGAAGGTTCTGATGTAAGTACCGGTAAATATGGATCATTGTTATTAGCACGTAACGAAGGTGTTACAGGATTGACTCGTCTTCTATCAATTGAATAAGACATTGTAACTTCCTCTGATATGTCACCTTCATCCAATTCTTCAACGTCTTCATCAAGATCTTCCTCCTCATCATCATCTTCCTCCTCATCTTCTTCTCCTTCATATTCTGTATCATCATCTCCTACATCTTCTGTTAAGAATTCATCATCCTGAATTGAATTTAAAAAAAAAAAAAAAATTAAAAGAATTAAAAGAATTAAAAAAAATTAAAATTATATAAAATTATAAAATAATAAATAAGATATACGAATAGTAATTTCATAATTACTATAATTACTTCATGTTTAATTCTAAATACTCCAGGAATAGCAGCATATTTACACCTATTTTTTATTTCATTGGACTTCCCTCGAGGAAAAAAAAAGGGTCGATTTAAATTAATTTTATAGACAGTAATATAGTAATGTAGGCAGTAATGAAATAAGAACGCGTATCGTTGTATAACATACTTGAGCTTTATAAATTTCTTCTTCTTTATCTAAGGCAGCAGCTTCATTTATTGCATGCTGGTACCAAGAGTGAGCTACAGTTCTTGGTTCAAGTGAAGGAGTCCATAAGTGTGGGCAAGTCATTCTTTTTCAAAAATTATATAATGAGTATAGAGTGAATTGTTTTTAGGTTAATCCATTGATTTTTAAAGTCACATGATTTATGTTTGTTTTAAAATTATCCAATCATGTTCAACAAGTTCTTTTAATAAGTAGTCACATTTCAAGGATTAACAGACTAAAGGATTGGTTTCTCGGACCAAAAACTATATCATCAGAGAAAGGATACTTAGTCAAGTGCTCTTAGAAGATATTTTTTAAATATTTAAATGTATATTGAGTCTCATTTACCTACTTGCCATTTCAATATATATCTTCATTTCTTTCCTTATTTTTTTTCTTTTATTGATCTACTTCATTCAATGTATTTACTTGCATTCATCTACCTCAGTTTCTTTTCCCTTTGTCGTTTTATATAATGAGAGGAGGAAAGAATCTCTCTTAATATCTTATTTGATAATTATACCATTTTATGTTCTCAATACTATTATAGATTACGATATTTGATAAGACTGGATATATAAATATATCTGAATTTTTGGTAAGACTGGCCTTGTGAACTGACTGATTCTCTTTTAATATGTATTATGCATTTGATGGACAAAAAAAATTCACATCCAATTCCTTAAAAAATGTAATTTTTTTTGCGTAGCACTTGTTTAGTAGCTTTGATTAATAATTGATTGAAAGCAGGCTCTGAAAATTAATTTTTAATATCTTCTAATATCAAGTTGATAATAAACCTTCGGAGAAATTTGACGAGTGTATTTTCAAAATAAAGTGTGATAAAATGTAATTAATATGCATAAATATCCACCCTAGATGTAAAAAAATTACTGGTAAAATTCCATATGAAACCAACATGGAAAAGTAAGATAAACTAGCATTGAACCAATGTTCTCTTAAAAAGAGGTGACCACACTATCAAGATTTAATCTTGGTAGACGTTACGGTAAACCTCTCCCCAAAGCATCAATTACATAGGGACGCTAAATAACTGTAGGATATTGTGAAACAACTATTCGAATACTTTTGTCTGTAAAAAACTCGGAAGGATTGCAATAACTCACGAAAAGAGAAATTCAAGGGTAAAAAATTAGAGATCGGCAATCAATTATAATTCGTAAAACTTTAAAAAAAAAATAAATTTCGTAAACGCTCCACGGCATAAATATATAAATATATATATATATTTTCGTAAACTTCACAAAATAAAGGAAACCAAAATATTAGATAAGTAATAATGGTCAAATTTATGCTGCACATGGATAAATTACTTAAAAATAATCGAGCCGATAGCGAAAGAAATGAAAATGAAAATGAAGAAAAAGGTGAAGATATTATCAATACTGAAGGAGAGATAAATTACCAAGAAGAATGTAAGGAATTACTTAATCAAGGACTCGTGATGTTTGAATTTCAGGGAGAATTAGGAACAGAATATGAAGATATTAAAGGAAAGTATATTGGAAAATTACAATTAAACGATAAAGTGAGTATTATTATTTTATTTATTTTAACGCGTTTTTTTATTATTTGATTAATTTATTTATTAATTTAACGTGTGTTATTGCATATTCTAACATATTAATAGGGAATTCCAATCATAGAAATAGGACGATGGTTCATAGAAGGAAAAATAGTTGAATTAGAGAAACCTATTATGGTTGTCAAACGCGTTCCGTCTTTATCAGATCAAATTGAACAAATTGATCCCAATAAAAATGTTAACCTGAAATCAGAATCATTTTTGCTTGCTGAAAATTTTGCAAGAACGGTACGGATGAATTCAAATGGCAATAATAATGGAGATGATAGTTTAAAAGATAATAATGATTTGTTTTCATCACTTAATCATGACAAAGTTCTTTCTAACAAAAAAGTTTACGTTGAAAAGAATTCTAAAGTTGGGTATGATGTTGTTAAGGTGTTTAGAAAGGTTTTATTGTTTAACAATAGACCAGTTCCTTTAAGGGAAGGGTGTGAATTGTGAATAATTTCTTTTTTGAATGATGGAATGTTGTATCAAAAAATCTCGTTGCAATAGTTTGTCTTATTTTTTACACATTGTCTATCTCGATTCAAAAAGATCAAAAAGAAACTATAATTCTTCTCAATTTTTTCTCCTCTTCCTTTCCCTATCTCCATAACCACTACCACGATCAACACCTAGGAAATTAGTATTTAATATTCTGTTGTGATAAATTTCATTATTGTTGCAAAGATTAATTGAAGAAGTAAATCTTGGAATTCTACAAAATTCATTGAAAGAAATAATTATATTAAAAATAGTATATAATATATAATAAGTAATTTCTTTATGTTTACTCACCTAGGTTGAATATTATTAAATCTCAAATTTGATAAATCGTTTGAATTGTTTGAATTGTTTATATTATTTGGATCGCTTAAATTGTTCAAATTGTTGTTGGAAGGGTAAGAAGAAATGGAAATTGAATTTTGATTATAAACATAATTTTGCCAATACTTGAAAATTAAAGGTATGATAAGAATTGACTAAATTTATTTTTGAATAAAAATATTTCAGATTAGAATTAAAGATATTAGAAAAAGAAAAGAAAGAAAGAATTCATTAAAATAATATTATATACCATCACAAGAACAGTAAATAAATTCCCAATTTTCATTTGTTCGCTATTATTATTGGTGTACAAGTAGATCAGAAGCATATTAAAGATGACAACTATAATATTGAGTATATAGAATGTAGTGTTAATATTTCAAAGAAAGTAATCTAAACGATCACATGAAAATAACAAAAAACAAATCAAACCTAAAAAAGCAATTTTTTTATGAAGTCCTATCCAGAAAACAAAAAATTTAAATAAAGGAATTGAATATCCCAGAAATGCGTATTTAATAGTATTTTCATGTGAAGAAGTCAATGTCCAATTTATAAAATCTCTCATTAAAATAAATGGACTCAAAATCTTTAAAAAATCTTTTTGACTTTCTCGAGCATCAGATACGGATTGTGTTAATAATTTAATTTCATGTTGTGAATTGGATGATAACATTTCTAAATTTTGTTGGGCCTCTAATAAAGTTTCCTTTTTTTTAAAAAAAAAAAAAATGAATTAAAGAATTAAAATTCGGAAAATAAACTAAAAAAGATAATTAAAATAACTTATAATGCAAACCATAAATTGATTTAGTGTTATCAATTGTTGTCTGTGCTCATTATTAATCTTTTCATAAGTTAAGCTAAGTTCCTGTTTTTGAAATATCAATTATATATATATATATATATATTTATATATAAATAAATTTAAATATACTAATTAAGAAAAATGAAATTAATACCTCTCTTAATTGGGATAATTGACTAAAAGTAAGATGAGCAATTTCTTGAGATTCTGATAAATTTTCTTTGAGAGATTCCACACTATTTATAGCTGAGGATGTTGTCTTCAATTTTATAGAAGGAATATTTTATTTATTTCATTATAAAGAAATAGATTATATAATTATGTGTGATAATAATAAATTACCTTTGTCAATTGAAATAATTGATTGAAAATAAGTTGAGCAATTCCTTTAGATTCTGATAAATTATCTTTTAGTGACAACATATTTGTTGTAATTAAAGATGTTGTTTTCTTTAAATAAAAAAAAATAAATATAAATTATATTATAACATAACATAAAATACATATTTATTAAAAAAAAAATAAATGAATGAATAAAATATTTTTATTTAATGCATTGCTCACCCTAGTTTCATTAATACTTTCCAAGATTCTAATTTGAGATTTTTCAATTTGGATTAATTTAGACATTTCTTCTTTTCGCCAAATAATCATTTCTCGTTGTTGAACTCGTAAAATATTATAGTTTCTAAGTTGATTTTGAGTAATGTTTCTATGAAGTTCTTCAAGTAATTCTAAATAATAATAATAACAATAAATAATAACAAAAATAATAATAACAATAACAATAAATATTCAACGTGAAATATAAAAAAAAAAAAATACTCATTTTATTTAATTTTAAAATTTTTAACCTCGTTCCAATGAATGACGTACAGCGAAACACATATGAACTAAACAGAAAACAAGAAAAAAAGTTCATTTAAATGAATTATTATAATTATATATGTATATTCTAGAATTTTAAAGCAAAGAAGTTATGATTTACTAACAAACTTCACGAAAATATCCAGAATATGATGTCCATAATTGGGGTATTCTTGACAAAGATCTTTTAAAAAATTTTTTATTAAAAAGATTTCAAAGAATGTAAAAAAAAGGTAAGAAAATACAAAATTAAAAATAAAGAATACACACTCTACACAGCTTTCAATTTCTTTGTCAATATCATCACATTCCATGGGCACAGCAAGATTTGCGGTTGCTATTTCGCATTTCGTTAATTGTACCGCATCTTATAAATCAACTTTGTATTAAAAGTGTACTGTGCGTGTATGGGTATATACATACAATATATATCTTTCATTTACTTACATAATATTTTATCATCATCATCTAAATTCATATTTCTACAACCATTCTTTAAAGTCAACGCAGCATCTTTAAAACAATCATGTTTTCTCTCAAATTTAGATAACATTGCTTAAAAATAACAATTAAATAAAATAAAAAATTACAATAAAATAATAATAAAATAATAATAAAATAACAAAAAAGTAAATTTTTTACCATTTCCATGTTCAATAAACATTTTTTCTTCATTTGATAATTTCAGGAAATTTCCTGTCCAATCTTTATCATGAGAAATTAAAATTAATACAATTTATTAACAAAATATACGATAAAACAATTAGCACAATTAACAGCAAAATCAAGAAACCTGGAAAATCATTATCTGGCAAAGGTATCTTATGAAATTTCTTCATAAAATTCATAAAATTTGGAATTTTAAACCATCCTTGTCCATATTGATCATATTGATCAGATTGATCATTTTGACAACATATTTTTATTGGAATTAATGTTATTGTTATAAATACTAGATAGACAAAAATTAAATACATTTTTATTTATTTTGGATTCTTTTGTAAAATTACTTTTCAAATATAATGTAATAATTACCTTTATATAACTTTTATTTCATTTCATTCTCAGATTCATTTTTTCTTGTAAATTTTTTTACAAAGATCAACAGATACTTTTACCAAATGCAAACAATGATATCATAAAAAAAATAATTATTTCTTTTCTTTTTTTTTTCTCACGTTAAAAATGACATATTTTTCTGATATCTACTTTGATTACCTCGATTACCTCACTCATTCCCCTTATCTTTCTTATCTACCTTATTTATCTTACTTTTTTGTTCTTATTTTATGCATAATTCTACCCAGTTACCTTTTCTTTTACGATAAATTTATCTTTGCCAAAAAAAATTTACCGCCGTCATCATTAAAAAGGGAAATTAAAGAGGAAGATGACATATCTTCATCCGGTGGTTTCGTCGCATTACTTCGTAAACTTCATGCTAAACAGGGTCCTGTTGTTTTATCAAAAATTCCTTTAGAGAATACCATTTCAGTAGTTGATACTGCGATAATCAAAGAATCATTACATAATGGAGATAGACCAAGAGATTTATTTAAATTTTTAGAACCAATATTTGGAGAAGATAATCTTCAAGTTTTTGATACTGAGAGATCTCAAAGATTCAGAAAATTGACAGGATCCGCATTTGGGAATCAAAGTGAGTTAAATGTGATAAGTACCTTTGTTATAAATAATAAATGTAATCAGTCACAACAATCGATATAATATTATGATAAAATTTAAATTATATTATTATATGATATTATACTAGTTTTGTTGAATAAATTTGAAGGAATTCGAAATATCGCAATCAATTTAGTCAATAGATGGGAAAAAATTTTTAATACTCAAGAAAATGCCATAATTAAAATGCAGCAAGAATGTGGTGAATTTTCTTTAAGGATTACTGCATATAGTATTAGGTAAATTTTTTTTTTTAATATTTTTAATCAGTAATTCATGTAATTTATTAAAAAATTATCTTTTATTATCAATTTTCATCATTTTTCATGTTAAAAAAAAATTCATAAAACAGTGGCGTCCAACTTCAAGATTTAGATTTTCAAAAATTTAGAAAAGCTTATGATGCCATTTTAAATAATGTATATGACAGACAATTTGGAATTGCCAGTGATGATAAAGATTTTCAAAGTGGATTTGATTTTTATAATAACATTTTGAATAAATTAATTAATACAAAAATAAATAGTGGGTATCAAGAAAATAAGGTTAAAGATTTTCTTGATATTTTGATTAGTGAAAATAATCCTGATACAGGAGAACCTTTTAGTTATGAAATGGTAAGTTCTATTTTTATACATTTATTATTATTTAATAACTGATAATATTATCTAATATTATATATACATATAATATTTGAAATTTAGATTAAAAGTTTCTTTGGTGTTTATTTGACTGCTGGATATCACACTACAGGAGTCGCTATCCCTTTTACATTATTTTCTTTAACCCAATATCCAGATATTCAAAAGAAACTTCATGAGGAAATTGATCAAGTATTAGAAGGACGTTTTCCTACTTTTGAAGGTACTATTTTTTTTTCTAAAACTTTATATCTATTCTATTTATTCTAATAACAAAATATAAATAATATTATTTATTACAATTAGATTTGTCCAAGATGAATTACCTTACTCAAGTTATAAAAGAATCGTTAAGACTTCATCCACCTGGATCATTTTGTGCTCGTTTATTCAAATCTTCTAACTTATTCAAATCATCATCAGATGAAGAACTTTCTATTACTTCAGGAACCGCAATTCTCTATCCTATTCCATTATATCATGAAAATCCCGAATATTTTGATGATCCGCTTACTTTTAATCCTTCCCGTTTTTCTCCTGAAAATAGTAAGAAAATTAAACCAAATGCTTGGTGTCCGTTTGGATTTGGAGCACGTCTTTGCCCAGCTGATAAAATGGCTATGATGGATGTTAAATTGTTAATATCTTTAATTTTACAAAAATTCACAGTGGAATTGGCTATGAAAGTTGAAGATGTGATTAAGGAAGAAAGATTTGTTAATATATCTAAAAATGATATTTTGGTGAAATTAATTCCAAGAAATATGTGAAAAGGATGTGAGTTCTGAGAAAAAATAATGTGAAATATATTTTATTAGCCACATGTATACATATGAAATTTTATAATTTTATATTTTTTATATTTGAATTTTATGTTTTCATTTTAAATTTGTAAATTTTTTTTTCCTTCTTGAATGAATTTACATATAATTGTTATATAAAAAATATTATTTTATTTTTTATATTTTTTTCACAACGTAAAAATTTTCATATGAAATTTTGGCATGTTTCATTAATTCCCTTCCTTTCTCAATCCTATTATTATTGTTGTTATTGTTGATGTTATTACTACTATTTTCATCAACATCAACATCAACATCTCTAAGTTCCATTCCGATCCCATCAGGCCAAAGGTTTCTTAATGGATTCACTCCAGAAACATCAACATCACTTATATGACTCACAAAATTACATAACAAATTGATATCTTTGATTAAATTTGTTTTTTCTTTTTTAACTATTTCAGGATTATTATTATTTGATAATTTTAAATTTGATAATTTTAATAAATTATTAAAAACTTCTTCTGTGATTTCTGGTTCTGTTTGTGTCATTGTTTTCAACTTTTCTTTTCGTTCTTCATTTTCATTCTCATTCTCACTTTCATTTTTATTTTCATTTTGATCTTGTTGAAGCTTTGGATTTGAGGTTAATGGTAATAACAATGAATTAACGGACCATGTTGGTGTCACTGGCTTTAATATTTGAATGTTAGTGATTTTTAAAATTCAAATAAAATCATGTAACAAAAAATTTTTTATATTGGGAATTTTACCAGACAATCATCATCAATTTTATCAATTTTCAAATTCATATTCGAAGACGATGAAAAATAATAATGAGATAACTTTGGTATCCTTTTTAATTTTGAACGAGAAATTGATATTCCTCTACTTCCATTATTATAAATCCTTCTTACATTATTCATTGGTAAAAAAAAAAAAAGGTAAAAATATGTTAAGGTCGCACCAAGTTTCAATTTTATCCTTTATCAAAAGCAATCACATGCTCGCTTTTTCTGCATAAAATTTATTTTTACTTAAGTATTGAAAAAATTATAATTAACTAATTCAATACAAACTTGGAATAATTTTTATGCTTTTTTTTATATATTGATATGACTTTAGTTAGTTTGTTTATTTGTTTTATTATAAAATAAAGGCAAATTAATTTTCTTATTACATTCTTTTTTTATTTCTTAAAAAAAATTTATATTACAAGAAAAAATAAATAATATTATATAATAAAGAGAATACTGTATTGCTTTAATTACTTCTTTGATGAAACTTTTAAAATTTCAAATTCTTCAACTGAAAATATATTATTAGGTGAAGAATAATTTTTATTAAGAAATTCATCAGAACGAATTGGTTTTTCATATTTATCATCAGCTTGACAAAAGTGATGATTATCTTTTGTTATGAAATATTGAATCTTGACGATCATAACAAATAGCCAAATGATTATTTTTAACCCTACTTAAAATGGAACTTTTTAGACTTGCAGTTTTCAATGAAAATGCAAAACAGTCTTGGTTCGTTTTTCAACCTTGATAATTTTTATCCCACTCAAAGGGATTATACCCTCCAAGAATTTCTCCTGTACCTCCACTTTTAAAACGATAACTGTGTTCGAAACTTTATCACAAATATTGTAAACAGTTTTAATGTCAAACTTCCTTTAAAAAGTAATTTAAATTCATATGGATTGTTTTCAGTATACAGGATTTCTTTTCGATCAATCCAAGGTGAAATTTCTAGAGCATGCTCATTAGTAATAATATCGGAAGGAATTGAATTAATTCTAGTGGGAAGTGTTGTATTTAAGATCTTTCGAGGTGGTAATACTTTTGATGAGATTTGTTTATTAGGAGCCATGATTTTAGTATTGATGTCTAACCATAGTTTAGGTTCAAGAATTTGCTGATATGGAAAAAGTTTTACCAACAAATCTTTATTTGAAAAACTGAAATATCTAATGTGTGGGAAACAGTGCTTTAAAGTTTCCTTTAGGGTTAAGAAATTATTGCCTGTCCATTCATAAAGATTAATAAGTAAAGTCGGATTTTTAGCTTTTCCCCATTGTACCACGTTTTCCCAGATTTTACTTTCTTCTAATTGCAGGTCGTCTCGTTTAATTATAGAAATTAATTCATCCTCAGGAAGAGAAAGGAATTTTTCAGATTCAAAAATAGTGTTAGGATGCTTGACAATAATATCGTTACAAAAGTCTTGAATAATTTCAAGGTTTTTGACTTGATAACTTGTCTGGTAAATTCGAGCAAAATTTAACCTTAACCAGGAAGAATTATTGTTGACAAGAAAAGTTTGGAGACATTCAACTATTTCATCCAGTTCAAATACATCGGAGTAAATTAAGAGGTTAAAAATAATAGAATTTTCTAATTTTTCCAGCGAAATTATTCCACCATAAACGTATCTAAATTACATAAAAATTATTTATTAAAAAAAATATTATAATTAATTAATGAAATTATATTTACTTGATAATAATATTGAATATTTTGACAGAAATATTAAGAAGTTTTAATAATTTGACATGGTCGTCATTAAAAGGAGTTCATTGAATTTCTTTTTAAAGTAAGGACTACGGGATTGTAAAATATATGAATGAATTTTAAAATATTGATTATTAGGTGCTTCGCCAACTTCAATTGATACATTATAATCAATAGGGTCTTCAAGAAGTTGAATAAGGTCGTTTGATAAACGGTCGAAAAATTTAGCAGTAAATTGAAAATTCAAAAATTGTTTTATTTGTTTCACAAAGACAAAATAAGCATAAATGACATAGTCCTAAATAAATTTTAAAATATCATTTTGGGTGTGGTGTGGTGAAACTTTGAAAACTTCAAATTTTTCAACTGAGAATGGAAATAAGCTTTACTAAGAAATCCATCAGAAAGAATTGGTTTTTTATAACACCAGTCATCATTGTGCATGCAAAAACAACTTTTTATCTTATTGTACCCTCCAAGAATTTCTCCTGTACCCTCCACTTTTAAAACAATAACTGTGTTCGAAACTTTATCATAAATATTGTAAACAGTTTTAATATCAAAGCCATCTCTACTTCCTTTAACAAGTAATTTATATTAATAGGGTTGTTTTCTGTATACAGGGTTTCTTTTCGATCAATCCAAGATGAAATTTCTAGAGCATGCTCATTAGTAATAATATCGGAAGGAATTGAATTAATTCTAGTGGGAAGTGTTGTATTTAAGATCTTTCGAGGTGGTAATACTTTTGATGAGATTTGTTTGTTAGGTGATATAAATTTAGAATTGATGTCTAAAAAAAAGTTGCCGTTCAAGAAGTTGTTCATATGGAAAATTTCTTTTCTACCACAACATCTCCCGAAATATCGAAATATCTAATGTGAGAGAGACATTTTTTTCAAAGTTTCCTTCAAGGTTAAAAATTGTCACTTGTCCATTTTGTAAGATTAGTTGGTAAAGTTGGATTTTTAGCTTTCTCCCATTGAATTACATGTCCCATCCTCCAATTGCAAATCATCTCGTATTATAATAGAAATTAATACATCTGCAGGAAGAGAAAGGAAATTTTCAGATTCAAAAATAGTGTTAGGACGCTTGGCAATAATATCATTAGAAAAGTCTTGAATAATCTTGAAGTTTTTGACTTGGTAACTTGTCTGGTAAACTTGAGAAAAGTTAAGTCCTCAACCATGAAGCATTTTTGTTAACAAGAAAAGTTTGGAGATATTCAACCAATTCAGCTAGTTCATTAGATGTAATTAAGAGGTCAAAAATAAATGAATTTTCTAATTTTTCTAACGAAATTATTCCACTATAAATTACATAAAAAATGTTAACTAATATTATTTCTATTAAAATTTAATATTTTTATAAAAAAATATTACTAAATAACACTTACTTGATAGTAATGTTAAGTGCTTTGATAGAAATATCGAACATCATTAATACTTTGATATAAATGGTCGTCATTAAAAAGAGTTTCGTTGAATTTCTTTTTAAATAAGGACTACGAGATTGTAAATATAGGAATGAATTTTAAAAACTTGATTATTAGGTGCTTTGCCAACTTCAATCGATACATTATAATCAACAGGGTCTTCAAGAAGTTGAGTAAGGTCATTTTTTTCGATTAAAAAATTATTAAACGTAAAAATAAATAAATTTAATTGTTTTATTCAAAAATTTGTAATGATAACATAATGATTCAATCTATTTTTTTTTTGATTTTGACTCCACCAAAAAATGGGAAGTTTGAGGATAATTCGAAAAAAAAGATCGGTTAGGACCTTACAATAAAATGATTCTTTAAATTTAGGATTGATTTTTATTATGTGATTTGTTTGATGCATAGTGAAAAAGCAAAAATGATTTTGATTTTATAGTTTAATCTTTTTTTTTTGAAAAGAGGACATGCAATTTTTTTTTTGCTAGCTTATTTTTCATGTTATAGAAGATATATTATTAAAAATCTGTCATTAAGTTTTTTAGTATTTCTCCAAGTTTTGTTATTTCTTCCTATCTATATTTCCAGAATACAAAAAATACAAAAAATACTATAAAACACAAATATATATATCAATATAAAGGTGTAAAGGTATAAAACCAAAGATGACAATGATAACACGAAGTCAACTTCATCTCGTCGCTACAACTCCATCTCGTCGCTACAACTCTCCACCATTTCCAACACCGGATGAACTAAATCAAGCCATATTACAATTACATTGTAAAGGATATAATATTACTTTTCCGCAAGCAAAAACCATTTATCATCCATGATTAATGATATGATATTAAAGATATTAAAAGAAATCATTTATTATTCATTTAGTAAAGATGATAAAAAAGATCTAATATAGAAATAATAATAATAATATATTATTTCCTTTTTAAACTAGTCATAAATCATTTTTAGATTTTCTGAACATCTATTTTTCTTTTTTTCGAAATATGAAATTAAATAGTTTTATTTTTCGAAGGATAAAAATTCCTTCAAAACCAAATCCTAGTTTACAAATATTAGAGAATTCATTTATTAAAATAAAAATATATAATAGTAATTCATTTAATTCATTAATTTCCAGGAATTATAATAATTTTCATAAATTTCATAAATTTCATAATTTTGGGTTCTATGTTATTCGTTCTTTTACGGGTAATAATAATTCTCTAACTGACATTAATAATGATAATAATAAAAATGACAATAATATCAATGAAATTAATATCAGTGACAATAATGACAATGATAATGACAGTAATGACACTATAAAGGATAATATAGAAGAAAAACAAGAAACACAATCAAATATCGAATGGAAAACTTTATCATTTTATTCATTTTATAATATTCCTGAATCAACATTAATAAATTTACGTGAATCAATGTTAGATAATTTTGGAAAGATGGGAATAGTGGGAAGAATTTATATAGCATCAGAAGGAATAAATGCTCAATTATCATGTTCCATTAATAATTTAAAGGAATTAAGAGAATATTGTGATAAAGAATTGAATTTAAGTAATGTTGAATTTAATTTTTCCACAACACATTTAAAGGCATTTAGAAAATTGAATGTAAAAATAAGACATCAGGTAATAAAAGAATAATAAATTAGTTTCTATTTTATATTATAATTAATAATTATTAAATATAATTTATAATTATAAAAAGATCGTATCAGATGGATTAGAACCAAAAACTTATAATTTATCTAATCTACCTAAACATCTTACACCTGAAGAATGGCATAATGCTTTATCAATTGCTAAAGAGAATAAAGATTCTATCACTTTAATTGATATGAGAAATCATTATGAAAGGTAAGTATTATCTTTTATTATTTTATTATTATTAATTTAATATTATTATTTTAATGTCTTTAATAAATATATATATTATTATCTTTTTTACATCTTTTAAAGTGAAATTGGTTATTTTGAAAGTTCCATTCGTCCAGATGTTGACACTTTTCGTGATAGCGTAAAAATAATGAATAAAATATGTAAAGGAAAAGAGAATGAAGAAATTTTTATGTATTGTACTGGTAAAGTATATTATTTATATTATTTATTTATATCAGTATTTAAATTAATTATTATTTATGTTATTATAATATTATCATCATCATTGTTTATTTATTATTAGGCGGAATCCGATGTTCAAAAGCTGGAGCAATTCTTCTATCAAATGGATTTAAATCAGTTAATGTTCTTAAAGGAGGAATCACTGCATATGGGAGATTTGTTTCTTCAAATCCTTCAATTAAATCTTTATATAAAGGACGTAATTTCACATTTGATAAACGTTTGGGTGAACCAATTACTAATGATATAGTCTCCCAATGTCATACATGCGGTGAACCATGTGATACGCATACAAATTGTAGAAACAAAACTTGTAATTTATTATTTATACAATGTCAAGAATGTAAAATACATTTGAATAGAACTTGTGGTTCTAAATTTTGTTTAACTGTGGTAAATTCTTGGGATGAAAAATTTGGTAAGCCTCCTAATGGTGCTTTTGATGAAGTTAAACCAGGTGGATTACCTTGTGTTTATGATCATATACATAGAACTAGGCCAAAATTAGTTATTGAAAGATTAGGTGGCAATGTGGCTAATATACCTGTTGAAAAAGTTGATGAAATTTTAGAAAAAATATCTTCTGGAAAAATACCAGGAAAATGATCTCTCTCACAAAACAATATTTATTTTTATTATATAAATTAATAAAAGTCTTACAATTTCTTCAATTTCTTCTACATAATATGCTTGAATAACAAATATTAGTATATTAAATAGTAATATTCAACAATTGTTATGTTTTCTACTGTTAGGTTGCATGACAAGGATTTTTTGATGCCAATAATCACCTGTAAAAAAAAAAGGAATAGTAAATTTCATATCTCATAGATATAAGCATGCAATAATATTATAGAAATCAGATTTGTAATTCGAAAACTTTTTCCATAGTCTTCGTAATATTGTTTTATCACCTATAAAATAATAAAAATGGGTTTTCCAAGTGGAAATAACATAATTATGTTATTTCCACTTAGTTTAGGTTATTTCCACTCGGGTATGTGGCTTGACGACTGAAAGTGGCCACCGTCGTCATGTGGTCTGATGACAAAAGTTGGCCACCATCGTCAGTGGCGTGATATATTTTTTAGGCCACACTCGAACGGATATATATCAGGCCAGTGATCTAGCTGATTTCTGTTATCAGATCGCATATGACACATTGTATACCATTTTGGCGTTCGCGGTTAGTTTTAAAACTAGTAAGCTCCCGAATTTAGGTTATGAAGTTGCGCGTGTGACTACTCTATATGATGTTTTAAAGCTTCTAGATTTTTAAATTCGATATCAAAAATTGTATAGTATATGGTGATTATATTTGATTTTAGTTGTAAGGAGCTCCCCGAGATATGTTATGTTTGGAGAGAGTCAGCTGTAAGTCATTCCTGGTCAGATATATGGCAGTGAGCATGCGGTCTGATAACAAAAGTTGGCCACTGTCGTCATTCGAGTGACGATGAGGTCAGAGGAGACAAAAAAAGTAATAGTATATGATATGATTTACACATCATTGGTAGTATCAGGATTCTTGATAGCAAGTTTACGAATAGTTATTATATCTTTAAACGCATTTTCAAGCTCAGAATCAAATTCTTGGTTAAACTTTTCTATATAAGTATTGATTGCTTTTTCAATCTCTTGTGCTATAATTTTATTAATAGCTTAATCCGACTTGATATTGTGCTCTTGTACTGATGTCATTTTATATATTGCATAGAATATTTAATAGAAAAAATGACGCGTGAATGTACTTGTCTATTCGGTCACGATCCCGGTGAAATTTGTGAAAACACTTGTACAATACTTGAGGAATGTAGTCTTTGGAAAGGCGAAAGAATAATACCATGTATTAAATGTGGTATACCAACTGTTTCAACCCCTGGTCGGAGTTTATTACATATTAGGAGGCGCTATGATAAACTTCGATCAAATGCACGAAAAAGAATTATGAGAAAATAATGGATACCTATTCTGGCATATATCCGAAAACATGTGTCATGTAATTGCTATGTCTCGAAGAGACGCCCCTAAAGGGTCTGAGTAATGCTACCTAATATGCTATTGAATTTTTTGTCACTATGTAAAATTCTGTCTTCATGAAAAAAAATCCGTCCTGGTTTCGTCCTAGTAAAAAAATGTTATCAGTATATGCTATCTGACAATGTTATATATATATGTTATCAGGTATGCTATCCGTCACTGAAAAATCTTTGGTGACATCTTTGATGACAACTTTGGTGACAGGTTTATTATTAAATTTTGGTTTCAAATTCTTTTTTATCTTGTTCTTCTATACTGTCACCAAAGTCACTAAAAATAAAGTAAAATTCTAGGAAAAAAATAAAACTTTTCCTATGGTATACCTTTGATATATACCCGATATATGCTATATATATTACATATACCTACCTTTGATATATACCCGATATATAATTTATATACCCGATATATAATTTATATATGCGATATACCCATATAAAAAAAGAAAAAAAAGCTGGAGAAATTTGATCTTTTTTAGAGTTTTCAGTGACAGACATCTAGAAAGCTTTCTAAAAGTTTAAAAATGCGAAATTTGGTAGTGTTCTTGACTCTGAAAAACATCTGTCACCGAAAATTTTTAGTGACACTTGGACATACTAAGATATTGCATACATACTTACTATGTATTTTTTTCTACCACTCCAACACCGTTTTGTGCCATCTTCTCCAGCTTCTTTTGGTGGTATTGTTTCTTTTTTCGATGTTTTCTAGCATGAAGATCGCAATAGCCATATTTGGAACGATTTAACTCACTACAACCATATTCTTTGCAAGGAATACGAATAGGTGAATCCCGGTGGACGTAGCAACCATCAGGGTGATAACACCCCCGATTACATACTTCACCAGTCCTAAGAATATATGGGCAACGATAAAACGCCATATCTAATAATATGTATCAATTTCTATATTTTATAATTAATTTTCATTTTGAACTTTTTTCTCTCGAATAGTATAGTACCAAAATAATATGTCTACCCAAAGTGAACATATCATGCCTATTATACTCCCATCACCCGATATACCAGCTGTGACCTCACTCCTGAAAACTTCGAGCGATGCGAGGAGACCTACATACCTGAGAACATCAAGCCGGATGTAGAGCCAGAGTTTGAAAAAGAGCCCGATTATGAAGGGAACGGGGGTACCTACCACCAGGGCGCTAACGCATTTCCTCAATCACAGATTTCAGAAAATGGAAAGGCGAAACAATTACTTCAATACATATTCCACTATTTTGGTGGCGATTATTTGAAAGGTATTCTCTCCCGCGATGAGCTTGTTGCTAAGTATGATGACAGATTAACTGCAATTCTTGAACAGGCAATAGCTAAGGGAGAAGATATTCCATTTATGGCTGTTGATGTGAAAGAATCGACTGAAAAGGTTAAAGGGCTGTCTTGTTATGTATTGCGTTTATACGGCCCTCTTATCAATGGGCAAAAAGCTGAAGTAACGATTAAAGGTATTCGAGTATTCTTTGATATTCTTGTGTCAGATGGTGAAGCTCCAAACACGTTCGAAGCCAAAATAGGAAATATTCTCTCTGACATTATAGGTATATACAAAATAGAACATGTTAAAGCTTTTTCACTCCTTAGTTACAATGCAGATAAAAAACCATATTTACGCATTTTTACAACCACTACTGAAGAAAGAAAGAATGCTATGAAATCTATACGTAAAAATAAATATAGTACCGCCTCAGACGATACAAGTGCATACTATCGGAAAGTAGCTCGTGAATACGGTTTCTCATTATTGGGATGGTCGATGATAAATAATTATACATATAACAAAAATTCTAAATTTTGTTCACATGCGTTCCATGTATCTACAAAAAATTTCCATCCTGTAGAAGATCCCACATCATTAAATACTCACTTCCCTATCTCTGCTTTCATACGAGATCGCACACTTGTACTTACTTGGGATATCGAGACGTATAGTACACGTAAATTAGCTCGACCGCCTAGAGCGAGTTATAAAAAGGATAATGTTTTTATGATTTGTATGACTTTACATTGGAAAGATGATGCTAAAGCATTATAAAAAATCTGTCTTGTTGATATTGAAACATCACCAGACCCAGATAGAATTACAATAATATGTGGTAACCAAATTAATTTACTGAAAGCCTTTGCTCTCTGTTTGCAAACCTTTACTCCCGATATTCAACTCGGATTTAGTGATTCCGATTATGACTGGCCTTTCATTATCGAAAAAGCTAAAAATTTAAATATCCTTGAATGGATGTGGAAACGAATATCGGAAGGGGTATATCGGGAAAATGTTGAAGAAATTTTACGCTACGATTACTATGGAGAGATAGGCGAAACTTCTAAAAATGATTTCTACAGCAAACCTCAAACGTATATACAAAAGAATGATGATGATGATGATTACTACGAAGAGGAAGAATTTAAAAGAAAGGCAATTGAAATTAAAATTGATAGCGATCAAAATTTCGAATCTACATTTTTAAAAATACCGGGATGTGTTCCAATTGATGTTCGTGTATCTTTTAAGAAACTTTATCCTCGATCAGAAGTAGGAAAACATAGCTCACTGAATTTTTATTTACATGAATGTGGTCTTGTGGGCAAAGTTGATATGCCGATACCCACCATGAATAAAATTTATGAAACTGCAAATGTGGAGGGAATGCGTAAAGTAGCTGAGTATTGCGTTAAAGATGCTTTAAGTTGTCAAGAACTTATGGTCGCACATAATGTAATAAATGAATACAGAGAAGTTGCTTCTATAGCCCATATATCCCTATTTGACTCGCATTATCGTGCAAATAGGATGAAGGTACGAAATCTTCTAGGCGGCTATACTTTCAAGTGTGACGTGGTATTTAGTACAAGAGTATGTAAAAATATAGAAAAAGGAAAATATCGTGGTGCATATGTTTTTCCACCTGAGAAAGGTATTGAGAGTAAAAGACCGGTAACAGGTTTAGATTTTGCATCCCTATACCTCAGCCTTATGATGGCATATAATCTCTCTTCTGAAAAAATAATATTAAATCGTGAAGATGCGAATATCGTACGTGCTAAGGGATGTGACCTATATGAGATTGAATTTCCATTCAATAAATGCACACTTAATGCTTGGTGCATCCGTCATAATAATCAATCAGAAAAAAAAGGGTTATATCCTGTTGTATTAGTGAATTTCTTAAATAAGCAATTGGAACTCAAATCAAAACTTAATATATTGGGTGAGAAAAAACAACGACTCGGAAAATTAAAAAGTTCAATAGAGAAAAAAGGTAAAAATGTTCTAGACAGTTTAAACTCAGAGTACAGCTCTATATGTTTTGATTATAATTGTTTGGATTCGAAGCAGAAAGCTATTAAGGTTTTTATTAATACCTTTTATGGTGAAGCTGGAAATAGCAAATCCTCATTCTTTCTTCGAGTATTAGCTGGGGTGTTACAACAGCAGGACAGTATATTATTAAGCTCGTTGCTAAATACGTAACTAAGAAAGGTTTTGGAATCAAGTATGGTGATACCGATTCTTTATATCTCATTTCTTCCGACAAATATTATAAAGAATGTGATCTTGTATACAATAATGGAAAAGGTGTAATTTCAAAGTAGAGTATTGAACCAAAATGGTTGAAATTACTATAGAAGTGATGAAGAAATTACGTGATGATGTAAATACTTTTCTCAAATTGAGAACCGGTTCAAATCATCTTAAAATAGTCTATGAGGAAGTATTATTTCCAGTTTGTTTTACCGGTAAGAAAAAATATTTTGGAATTGAGCACAAAGATAAACCAAATTTTGGATCAACGGAAAACCTTTTCATTAAAGGTATTGATACGGTGAAGCAGGGCAAATTCCAACTTTTTAGAACTATAGGAGATCGAACCATGAAGCGGGCTATGAATATCAATAATACACGTTCTCTCTATGAAATTGTTGAAAATGTTCTTAAAGAAGCTATAACCAATCACAATCAATGGAATTTTGATCAGTTTATAGAAACTGCTGCGTGGAAACCTGATAAAAATAATATATGTATTCAACATTTTATAAAACGGATGAGAAAAGAATACGAAAATAAGATTCCGGATCCAGGTGAGCGTTTTAGTTATGTGGTGGTCCAACCTGATAAAATTTTCAATTTAGCTGGTATAAAACTTAAACCAGGGAAAGCAGATCAGATGGAATTTATAGATGTTGCTAAGGAACAAGGTAAAAATATAGATTTATGTCATTACTTCGAAAATACTATTAAAGCGCTTTGCGCCCGATTTATTATGTATGATAAAAAATACGAACCA